>CAMAPF010000064.1:3000000-3310290 GCA_945859915.1 Cuscuta epithymum | reverse complement strand
GTATCCCTATTATTGGGCAAAGAATTGTGCCAACATGCTTAAGGCTAAATGCTCTAATTTGAACAAGGAATGTAGTTGGATGGTCTACATTGCCATAGACAATAGGTGTAGCAGTAAGAAGTGGGTGGTGAAGACTTATAACAGTAAGAATTCCTGTAACCCCGGTTGGCAGCTACCCTGTGCCACAGCAAAGTGGATAGTCAAGAATTTTTTCAATACTAAGCCAGGAGTATGTGAGATGAAGGTGGCTGCAATGAAAGAAATGGTTAAGACAGAATTGAACTGTGAAGTATCCTTGGAGCAGATGAAGAAAGCCAAAGCAATGCTCAGAAAGTTGGAAAAGGGGAATATAGAGGCAGAGTACAAGGATTTTGAGGATTATAAGGCTGAAATTATGAGGTCAAATGAAATAAATACATGCATTCTGCAAGTGAAGCAGCCCACTCCAATTTTTGACAGATTTTATGTACGTTTTCATGCCTGCAAAAAAGGATTCCTGGAGGGATGTAGAAGACTAATTGGAATTGATGGTGCTTTTTTGAAGTCTGAAGTCAAGGGGGAAATTCTTACAGCTGTGGGAAGGGATGCCAATAACCAGATGTTTCCAATAGCATGGGCAGTTGTGGGTTCTGAAACAAAAGCCACATGGAAGTGGTTTCTTGAAAATCTAGGCAGTGATTTAAACATAGGAAGAGGAGATGGTTGGGCTTTTGTTTCTGACCAACAAAAGGTTAAGTTTCTAACTTGTATTCTTTAATATATGTTGTAATGTGCCTTGTATGATATTTAAAAGGATTTGTAATATGACTTGTAATATGCGTTATAAAATGATGGCTACTATGATGTCTTACCTTCTTGATTAGTCTAATATTACTAATATTAGAGGATTAGTAATATTACACTCATTTTAGACTCATTTTACTCATTGAGAATGCAGTGTAGTAATATTGAATTGTAAATGACTTCTAACATGACTTGTACTTCAAAATGGCTGCTAATATGAGTCTAATATGATGTCTTCACTTGTAAATGTCTCACTTATATGACTTGTACTTTCACTTTAGTAATATTGATTTCTGTAGTGATGATTTGTAATATGAGTTTAGTCATATTGAATTCTTAAGTTCTTTATATTTGTTTTCCTTTTGCAGGGATTAATGCTTGCTTTGTATGAGACATTTCCAGATGTTGAGCATAGAAGATGTGCGAGACGCATATATGCAATATGGAGAAGAGACCACCCAGGAATTGAATTACAAAGAGCATTTTGGAAGTGCTGCAAGTCTGCCTCCAAGAGGGAGTTTGAAGCAAACCTTGAAAGCTTGAAGTCTCTTTCTCCATCTGCACATGAAGACATTCTGAAGGTAGATCCTAAGTTCTGGTGCAGAGCTTTCTTTAATAGGAGCATTAAGTGTGAGACTGTTGCTAATAATCTTGTGAAGCCTTTAATGGAGTTATAGTTCCAGCTAGATCTCTATTGGGTTATTCCCAGTTGGAGAATATTAGGAAATTGGTCATGCAAAGACTGAACAAGAATAGAGAATTAGGAGATAAATGGATTGGACAGTTAGGGCCTAGGATAAGGAGGATCAATAAAACAGTACAAGCAAGCAACTATTGGAGGGTGCAGTTTAATGGAGCATATGGCTATGAAGTGTCATGTGGGTCTGACACTTATCTTATTGACTTGGACAATAGGAGTTGCCTGTGTGAACAGTGGGATGTTTCTGGGATCCCCTGTAAACATGCCATTTGTGCCATTAGGGATAGAGGTCATCCAATTGAGGAGTATGTCTCTATGTGGTACAAGAAGGAAATGTACACTCATACTTATTCTGAGATGATGACACCCATAGTTGGGCCTTTATTCTAGCCAAAGTGTGACTTCAAAGTACTACCTGCTGAGTTGAAAACAAAAGAGATGGGAAGGCCTAGGAAAAATAGAATAAAAGAAATTGGAGAGTTTCCTTCTAGTGGGAAGTTTCCAAAGAGAGGTACGACCATGACCTGTCAGCTATGCTTCAAGAAAGGGCACAACAAAAAAGGGTGTCCATCAAATAAGGTGATTGTGCAAGGCTCAACTACTTTCCCCAGTGATCTTCAAGATAACAGTTGTGTGATGGAAGAGACCCCTTCTAATTTGCAACCTGCAACTTCCAAGCCTCCAAGAAGAACATGTGGAAATTGCTCCCAACCTGGGCACACTAAGAACAGGTGTCCTAACAAGAATACCTCAACTCAGGTATGCATAATAATTAATGTAAGTTAAATGTTTTATGTATTTCAGTGTTACATGATCAAATCAGGCACTTATATGTATGTGGTTTGCAGGAAAGTAACACTGGCAAAGCTCCTCAAGAAGAAGAAAATGGAGGTCCAAGTATGTTGCAAGCATACTTCTCTGACTCGCAGGGTACAAATGACACACCTACTGATGGTGTCTTTGAGTTCAAGGGGCAAAGATAGATCAATAAGTGCTCAAGGTTTGGAGGTAATGCCTAAGTTCACATTGACATTTAACTTGGTATAAGGAGAATTTGTGTCATGGTATGTGTCATGCAATTTCCATTTTTTTGTTTGTTTACAGAGAGTTAGGGCAAGGAATTGAAGGCTAAGGAAAGGAGTGTCAATGCTCAGACTTTAAGGAAAAGGCATGGTGAAGATTTGGAACCTACTGGTACTTCCACAACTGCACGTCAAAGGTTTAATGAGCTGTATGATTCCATGGAAGGCAATGTTGGGCAGTAGACTATGAAGTTATTATTGTATCTATGTATTAGTTGATGCAACAATATTTTATTACTAGAAAGATCATACTACCTATTTTGCATATATGTGGGTGGTGTTTTTGATCATATGCTTTTTTGAGATGTATTGGGGCCGGCTTACATGCTTCAATTACAACTGTATTGGAATGCCAATGTATCCTTAATTACTTACTTTAGAGCTACTAATTTTTGGTACTATGTTTGTGGTCTGTGCCCCACTCATGGTTGCAGCAAAAGCTCATATGTGGTTGTTGTAAAGTACTTCATGGTTTCATAAATTATTATATAAATTTATGTTCATGGTTGTACTACTATTTTAAGATTCTTAAGGGAGTTCATTATGTCATATTAAGATTATTTCATTTAGACAAAGGAGTTCAGAGTATGCCTATGATTTGAGGTCATATCTGTTTTATGTTCAGTATGTAATTAAGGTATATTTGGACTGATTTGAGGTCAATATCAGTATTGACAGGTTTTGAGGTCATTAATTAGCCAAATGGTTCAGTATGTATTTGAGGTCTATTTGGCCTGATTTGAGGTCAATATCAATCCATATCTTCAGGGTTTGAGGTCATTGTTTACCCAAATGGTTCATAATGTATTCCAGGTCTATTTGGACTGATTTGAGGTCAATATCAGTCCATATGTTCAGGTTTTGAGGTCATTGTTTACCCAAATGGTTCAATATGTATTTTCATGTCTATTTGGACTGATTTCAGGTCAATATAAGTCCATGTGTTCAGGTTTTGAGGTCATTGTTTAGCCAAATGGTTCAGTATGTATTTCAGGTCAATAACACTGAATATGATGTTCAAACTATTAGTGCAAAAAATAATTGAACTTGTACATCATTCTGGTCATATATCAGTCCATAACTGTCATATTTCAAACTAACACACATGAAAGTCATTATCAGTACAACACATTACAACACTTCTCATACATCATACCAAATAACTGATACATTACAACACTTGTTCACCTTAAAGTCAGACTTCATATTTGAGAACTGATACATTACAACATTTGTCATACATGAAACCTAACAAAGTGATACATCAAACCAAGAGCTACAAACAAATCAAATGTAACTAAGTCATACATGAGTTCCTAAAACACACACCTACTTTAGATAATGTAATAACTGAGACTCTACTCTAACTTCCATTCCAACTAATCCTTGCCAGCATCACACATCTTCCAAGATACCATTTTCTTGCTTCCACTGTCATAGCAAACAGCCCATATCACTACCACCATTAATCCTGCAAGAATAAACCACAATACACTCCAAAACATCTGTTTCTTAGACAACCCTTTTTCCCTTGCCTTCTCATCAGCAAGCTCAGCTTCCAATCTGTTTATTTTCCTCAACAAACCTGGAATAATCATCTTCGACCTATAACAGATTTCCTCATCAAGCCATTCGAACATGTTGCAGCAGGCACCTGTACCCCAATAGAATGGCATATCAACAACAACAACAAAATTATGGCATATAGAGAAGTCACATTACAAGTCATATTACAACTGATATTAGAACTAATATTACAAGGCATATAAGCACACATTGTACATATCATACAAGGAACATCTGTACTAAAAAATAACAAACACATAAACATTCCATCACATTACTCTTGAACACGCAAGGAATCGTCTCCCTGGATTGTCATTTGTCCATGAAGTCAGAATCTTTGCTGGAATTCCACAGTAGCAATTTCCATAAGACATTTGCGTTCTTCCCGAACCTGAAAAAGAAATAAAATTTGTGACTTGGAGACACCGTTTACCACACCTAAGTAAAATGTTGGAAGAAAAAACAAGAACCAAACCGCCGGAGCCAATATGCGTATGCCGGAGGGGAGGAGATAAAAAACAGATGAGTCAGAGGAAGAAGAACTCCATATCCTGGGGTTTGGTTCGTAATATAAGAAGAGGAGGGAGGACGCTGACTTGGAGGCCACTGTGTACCTAACAAACATGTTTAAATTGGCCACGTAAGTAATATGTTGCCCACCTCAGCGTTTTATCCGAACTAATGGGCCGAGGTACCAAATTAGCCCGCGTTTGGACAATTGGTGTACCATTGGAACTCATTTGCTAGATGAGGTACTCTTTACGCCAGACGCTGCGAGTTGAGGTACTGAACTGACACTTTTCTCCTTTGTAAATATAAAAGAGGTAAGGGTCAATTGAGTACATCAACCTGTATGCGGTGGAGTAAAGCGCTATATTGCATTTGATCTTTTTTAGTACACAAATTCGGATTTTTAGTGTTAATTGAGTAAACCCGTTAGATTAACACGTTAATACGGCTGAGTTGTCTAACGGAATGCTAATAGGTAGATTTCTTGAAGGTCGACGCCCGCCCCCCAGCCACTTGACCGACTTCCCCTTGGTCGGCAATATTTCCCCGCAGGACGGCTCCTCCTTGGTTGATGCACCCTGCTGACCGACACCCCACGCAGGTTGACCTCCGAAGGTTGATTTTCCCTTTTTGGTCGACTTTGTGAGGGCCGACGCCATAACCTTGGCCCATTACCCCTTCTTACTCAACATTCCGTTAGCCAACTCAGATATATTAACATGTTAATCTAACAAGTGTACTCATTTAACACTAAAACCCTGAATTTGTGCACTTAATAAGATCAAATGCTATATAGTGTACTCTTTACTCCACTTCATTCAAGTTGGTGTACTCAATTGACCTTATTCTCAAATATAAAGTATAGGACAAGTGTACTTCACGGCTTACTAAACGTGTTTATTAAGACTCACGTTAATAAGCGGCGGATAAAATAGGCAGTGTTGTAAGGTTATGTTTACTTCAAATGATTTAAAACATCGTTTAACATTAAAATGTCCAAAATAACCCTATACATATTGTTGGGATAATGGACCCGGTCCAATACTATCGGCCCACTATACATGGGCTTGGGCCTAACTCGGCTATGGAAGATGGACCTGGGATTATTTATTTGTCTGTTGGGCCGGCTGGCCCATGAGAGTGAGTGTTAGTTGTTTAACTGGGCCAAGATCATTAGTTTTAAGGCTCAAGCCTCTTGTAAGGTCCTATAAATAGGTCATCCATTCTTTGTATTAGACATGTCACTTTTACTATAATGAATTGCTACCGGTTTCTCTACTCGAAGTTATTTTCTACCAACATTGGTGCTTTCATTGAGAGTCATTCTCTCATTTTCTCGATAGAATCTTTGAAGAGGAAAATGACAGGAACATCAAGACAATAACAAGTTTTCATTCACTCGTGCTGTGATGGAGGCTCCGCTGCCAATGGGGTACAGACCTTGCAACGTTGACACTTACAAGGGCATTTAGGACCCGCACCACCATATATCATGTTACTTGTCATATATGGTCATGATGGGGTACGAAGACGTCATACGATGCAGGGGATTCGCGGGTACGCTAGATGGCCCGACTCAGGAGTGGTATGGCACACTACACGATGGAAGCATTGGGAACTTTAGGGAATTGGCTAAGCACTTCCTCCTGAGGTTCGCCGGCTCACGAGATGTGAAGAAGAACTTCAGCCACTTGTTCAGCCTAAAGCAGGGAAAGGAAGAGGCCATGTCAACTTTCTTGGCAAGGTGGAGGGCCGAGTCAGTCAAGGTGGTATTCCTGAAGTGCAAATGACTAAGAATTTCAACACCATATTGGCTTCAAGTGCTGGTATTCCTGAAGCTGGGCAAGTATCTGAGCAAGGTTATGATTCTATTAAAAACTTCTTAACTATTCAGAAACGTTGCACTGCTGGAGATGAATGTGCTTCTGAATCGAGGATCATATTGGATCATCCACTTTATCATTCTAAAGGTTAGCAAAATACACAAAAGAAAAGCATTATTGAAAAACAATGCAAAATAGTCAAAGCTCGCAAGTCCAAATGCCAACAAGTTTCATCTAATTCAAAAATAGTTGCACAATCAATTGTACATGTATATTTTATATTTCTTTAATTTTTTATATTATTGTACTTTTCGAGAGAAATTTTTTCTTCCTTATTGTTTTGATTACAGGACACTGTTAATTGCATGGTTCCACGTGATTATCTTGCTCATCCAGTTGGAGGAATGACTTCTTTGATGCCTATGTTTGGATCTCTACGAGTTTTCACTCCGAATCTATTTGATTGGATCTCTATTAGTTATATTCTCTTTACTGAATCTATTTACGAGAATGGCAATTCATGGACAAATGAGGGAAAATGACGCAAGGAGATATTTCTAGTGAAAATGGATGATTATTTTCACATCAGGGAATCTTCCATCGAGATCTTATGAAACGTAGTAATGATATCTTAGGAAATATTTGTTGCTCCTTTCATTCTTATGAAACATAATAATAATTATGCATAACATAATAACTTTATGGATTGATTTGCTTATGCAGACAAATGATCTGATACCTGATATCGTTTGAAGACTCAAAGTTTATGCTTTTGGATTGAGTGCTCTTTCCCAGCAAATCTGGGTAATCCAATTGTTATACCCCCTTACCCTCGCAATGGTTTTCTCATAATAATCACTCAAAACTTTTGCAGTTAAAATTTGTTGGTGATTTCTGAGATGTAAGTTGTGATCAGGTGGTTGTTTGGTAGCTACTCCTTACTTATCATCCTGAATTGAAGATAAATGAGTTATAGGTGTCATTGGGAAGATTGAGATACTAAAGCCCAGTGATATAAAACGAAGTGATGAAAGCAGTACTCATATTATTAGGATAAACTTTTTAGTATGATTATGATAATGCGATTGAAGAAAAAAGATATGGTGTAACTTATGTACTAAGATACTCAATTAGATATTCATTTCTAATATTTGTGATTGAAGCCATCTAGAATTTGAAAACCATATTAATCGACTAGCTTCAGTATCTGTTACAGAGTACTATATATCCTAACTTGCAGAGTTTGGGAGATGATCCGGTGATCATAGAAAACTGTGGTGAAGATGTTTATCAACAAACTAAAACAAATGAAGGATAAGAAGATCCAATCTAAATACAAATGTACAACCATTGATAATATATGAGCTAGATTTTTCATGTAATTTAGAGGTTCTAAAGCTGTTATTACAAGGGAAAATGGAAACTAATAATCCAACCTTTTAGCAGTCTTCTTTTAACAGTCCCACCTTTGTAAGGACCGTATCCGTCTCCGGCTCAGGTCTTTCTACACACACTACTCACATACACCACTCTAGGGGAAGCTATAGCACACCTATCTCTCAACTCTCTTCTTCTAACCACAAAGGAACTCACAAAGAGGAAGAAGGAAGACACTGCTCTCAGTTTGTTTCTCACGCAGGCTTGATTCACAAAGGAGGAAGAGTGTTGACTTATAATAGGCTGCCAGCCTATTGAGAAGTCACGGGTAAAGCAACAGTACACTCACGGGTGTGAATAATGGAACTCACGGGTATAAGCCAAGACAAATGGGGTTGCAGCGGACAGCAAGCAATGGGGCAGATTCCAGATATATTATTGATCAGGTAATATACCAAGGTAAAGGTGTCAAAGAGGGAGTAAATTAATAGGGTGCAAGCCTCAGCTAATAAAGTGGAAGGGAGGCCTTGGTAGGACCAATACCTCCAACATTCTCCACCTTATTGGTCCTAGGTGGTGTAGAGTAACAAAACAAAGTTGTGACAAGACTCATCATCGCCGGGTCACCCGGAATATCAACAGACACAACGGGCAAACACTTTATTAGGCAACCCACAGTTATCCACAGTCAAAATTTAACACGCGTTTACAGGACAAGTGCTTCTCAGCAGAAAGACACTTGGTACCCATATCCGCGGGGTTAAACTCCGACGGGATCTTGCACAGCTTGACTCCACCTGCATCAACAATATCACGTATGAAATGGAACCTAACATCAATATGCTTAGTTCTATCATGAAATACAGGATTTTTGCAAAGTTGGATAGCCGATTGGCTATCCGAGAAAATGGTAACTCCCTTTTTGAGAAACCCAATTTCGGAGACAAGGCGTTTGAGCCAGATGGCTTCCTTAAACGCTTCTGTGGCTGCAACATACTCGGACTCAGTGGTAGAAAGGGCCACAATAGGCTGTAGTTGAGACTTCCAACTAATGCAAGAGCCACACAAAGTAAAAACATAAGAAGTGGTCGACTTCCTGTTATCTCTATCATTTGCATAGTAAGAATCAACATAACCAATCAATTCAATACCACTAGCACATTTAGAGAAAATTAATCCATGCTTCACAGTAGAAATCAGATATCTAAGCAACCACTTAAGAGCATTCCAATGGGGCAAACCAGGGTTGGACATATATCTACTCAAGCAACTAACCGCATATGCAATATCAGGTCTAGTGCTAACCATAAGATACATCACCGACCCTATTGCGCTGGAATAAGGCACAGATTTCATTTTCTCAATTTCAGGAGCAGTCTTGGGAGACTGGTCCTTACTTAACACAAAGTGAGATGCCAAAGGGACATTAACAGGAGAAGCAGATAACATATTGAATTTACTCAAAACTTTTTCTATGTAAGAAATCTGATTCAAAGTAAGAGTACGCTTACTCCTATCCCTAACAATGTTTATGCCTAGGATCCTCTTGGCATCACCTAGGTCTTTCATGGCAAAATTCGCACAAAGACATTTCTGCACATCTTTAATAGCATTCAGAGAAGGACTAATTATCAGCATGTCATCCACATAGAGTAACAAAAATACAGGCACAGAAGAAGTATTTTTGAAATACAGGCAATGATCACAAACAGATTTTTGGAACTTCAAAGATATCATGCATTTATCAAATTTGATGTTCCACTGCCTAGGGGATTGCTTCAGGCCATACAATGCCTTCCTAAGCAAACAGACATGCTCACTTCTCTTGGGATCCACAAAGCCCTCAGGCTGGGTCATATAAATTGTTTTATCCAATTCACCATGCAAAAATGCAGTAGTTACATCCATCTGTTTCATTTCCCAGTCATGGTGAGCAACTAAAGCAAGCATCATACGAATAGTGGTGAATTTAACAACAGGAGCAAAGATTTCTGCATAATCTACCCCCTCTTTTTGAGTAAACCCCTTCGCAACCAACCTAGCCTTAAACCTAACATCACTAGGTTCTTCCTTAACCTTAAACAACCACTTACACTCAACTACCGAACAGTTGGGGGGTCTAGGTACAAGGGTCCAAGTCTGGTTCACTCTCAAAGAGTCCATCTCACTTTTCATGGCATTAATCCATTTCTGAGACTCTTTGGAACCTAAGGCTTCACGGTAGGTCTTGGGTTCATTCAGATCTAGGGATTCAAACACAGAAAATGCGAACATAGAAGTATCATGCACAATGAAAGCATAATCAGGCATACTATCAGCAGTTCTCCTGATAGCCCTTCTACTCCTATCTCTAGCAAGTTGATAATCATGCAAATTATCACTACTAGGCTCCACATGCAACTCATGCAAATTATTGTTATCATGAAAATCAGATTCAGCACCCATATCATGCAAATCATGCTCAGTATCATGCAAATGCTCCACCTCACTCGAGGTGGTGGGACTAACATGCTCAGAGGAATCAGAATCAGGCATAACAATATCATCAGAAATAACAGGATCAACAGATAAAGGACTAGCAGCAACAGGGACAGACTCCACCTCACTAGGAGTACTATCAGACCTAGACTCAGGATTAGAAGCAGACTCGGTCAAGCAAGGAAAATCAGTTTCATTAAACACCACATTTCTGCTAAGGACCACTTTAAAGCCTACCTGGTTCCTATCCCATAACCTGTAACCCTTTACCCCCTCTGGATAACCTAGGAAGACACACTTCTTAGACCTAGGATCCAACTTGTCACCCTGTTGGTGTGCATACGCTGCACAACCAAACACCCGAAGGTTAGACAGATCAAGAGGCTTACCGGTAAAGACGGCTTCAGGACACTTACCACCAAGAGGGACAGACGGGGACCTATTAACCAAATAGGCAGCAGTAGTGACTGCTTCACCCCAGAATTTCTTAGACAAACCAGAGGTAGCTAACATGCTTCTAACCTTATCCAATAGAGACCTATTCATTCTCTCTGCTATCCCATTCTGTTGGGGAGTATAAGGCACAGTTTTGTGCCTTTTTATCCCACAATCCACACACAGCTTATCCATCTCCTTATTACAGAACTCTAACCCGTTATCAGTCCTAAGGGTTTTAACCTTCCTGCCAGTTTGGTTTTCAACTAGGGTTTTCCACTCCCTAAACCTCACAAACACATCAGACTTGTGTTCTAAAAGGCAAACCCACACCTTCCTAGAAAAGTCATCAATAATAGAAAGGAAATATTTCCTACCCCCGTGGGTAGGAACACTGGCAGGACCCCAAACATCGGCATGAACATATTCAAGCACAGACGAACACTTAGACAGATTAGGGTAAGAGGAAGGAGGGAAACTGACTCTATGCTGCTTGCCCAACACACATGATTCACAGAAAGGCACAGAAGTCACAGAGTCCTTACCAAAATAACCAGCCCTACGCATGACATCTAAACCCTTATTGCTCATATGTCCTAGCCTATTATGCCACAAAGAGGTCTTATCAGAACATACAACATTCACAGATTCGGCAAAAGGTTTAGCATGACACACATAAAGGTTATTCACCTTCTCAGCTTTAAACAAAACAAGCGAGTTTTTCAGGATTTTCATACAACCATTCCCCCATTTTCCCTGTAGCCCACTACTCTCCAAAGCAGCAACAGATAACAAGTTATGACACAAATCAGGGACATGCCTCACATTCTTAATGGTAAACACAGAGCCACAAGAAAACTTCAGACATATATCACCAACACCAAGCACATTGCATCTCTTATTATCAGCTAAGGAAACGTAGCCACTATCACATAATTCATAAGTAGAAAACAAATTTCTAAAGGGGGACATGTGATAGGTACAACCAGAGTCAATCAACCATTCATGCTCAGATAGGGAATTTCTCACAGAGTTAACATGGTCACAAACCATCAAAATATCACCAAGGTCACATTTATCAACAGCTACACTAGCATGCTCGGTCTTCTTAGGGTGGGGGCAATCCTTAATGAAATGACCAGCGTTACCACAATTGTAACACACTCTCTTCCTAGATTTACTCCTCTTCCTCCCAGGCTGACTAGTGTTCTTACCCTGACTATTTTGCTTAGAGTTCTTAGACCTACCCTTAGATCTACCCCTAACAAACATAGCCTCACCGGAGTCCCTGGACTGACTAGCACTACCCCTAGCATGCTTCAGGTCTAATTCCTTACTCCTTAATCCATTCACAACAATGTCTAACGAAATCTCATCCCTACCATACTTAATAGCGGACTTAACATCATTATAAGAGTCGGGAATGGCATTAAGTAATACTATGGGAGTGTAATCATCTATGTGTTTATCACCTGCCTGTTTGATATTCTGTATCAGTTTATTAAACACATCCAGGTTCTCATCTATATCCTTAGTCAGGTCAAGCCTAAACCTAAAGAATTTCTCTAGTAAGAACAACTTCCCGGGCAAAGAGGTATCAGTATAGAGACTATCCAATTTCTCCCACAACTCCTTAGCGGACTCAAGAATACCTACTTTCCTAAGCACAGAATCAGACAGATTCAAGTAAATAGTAGAACAAGCAGTTTCGTTCATTTCAATTTGCTTAGCCTTATCTTCTGATTCTAGGAAAATACCAGTGACAGCTCTGAAAACTTTTTGCTGTATTAAAACACACTTAATTTTCTGTTTCCAAATATCAAAATCTGTTTTTCCATTAAATGGAAGCATACCATACTGATTTGCAGCCATGGTATCAACCACAAAGGAACACAAAGCTAAACAGATAGAAATGACAGAAAATAATCCAACCCGGGTTATAAAGTATTCACTTTAATAACCCCGGGCAGCATGCAACACATAGCAAAAAATGGACATTTTGGCAATTAAACAATTCCGGGCAGAAAAATTAAATTTAATTAATTCTACCCCTACCACCCGATAAACCACCCCTATGCATAACAATTAAATTAAATAACACTTAGCAATTCAATTTAACACACTAAAACAAACTGCCACAAAGGAGTGAGTTTAGAAAACGTACCTGGGGGGTTGGCGGCCGGGATTAAATCAACCGGCGGCCCGCGGGGAGGGGGAATAAATTAAATTAAATTAAAGCCGAAATGCTATAAATAATAAGTTTACTGAAAACTTACCTTCGCGAAACCCTAGGAGAGTGTTTCGACCTTACCTACCCAATTTTTAAAAAAATGGGATTTTTCGGGAGGGTTGACTACCGTTGACCGGCGTTGACCACCGTTGACCGGCGTTGACCGGCGGCGGTTGACTGGTGGTCCATCTCCTTAGCAGTCCATGTCTCCAGTCCAAGTCAGCAATCCAGCTCCCAGCTCTAGGTCCAGCAGCTTCAGCTCGGCAGCACTTCAGTAGAACTCCAGCCCAGAAAGCCAGAAGCCCAAATAAAAAATCAGCAGTCCAGCAGCGAATAAAATAACGAGGAAGAACTATTCGACCTTGCCCAACGCGCATGAACAGTACGCCTCTGCTTCGTCTTCGTCTTCAGCTTCAGCGCGAGGGAAGAGACCAGCGACGATCAACGCCAGTCAGCGGCAAGTGAGCAACGGCGAACAGCTTCCAGGAGGATGGCGGGACGTTTCCGGCGAGTGCGGCTCCAGCGGGTTGATATCCAGTCGGCGATGGCGGATACTGCTTCGGATGATTCTAGCACCACCGCGTCGGATTCGATCTCCAGGCGGCGATTCAGCGGGGATTCTGGTCTGTGACCGCCAGAATCGAAGATAGGCCGAGGAAGACGAACGACCAGGCCTCAGGGAACACCAGCGAGCTCCAATCGATGGCGGCGGCGGACGGCGGCGGCGGACGGCGGCAGACGGCGGTTCCAGGCTCTGATACCACTGTAAGGACCGTATCCGTCTCCGGCTCAGGTCTTTCTACACACACTACTCACATACACCACTCTAGGGGAAGCTATAGCACACCTATCTCTCAACTCTCTTCTTCTAACCACAAAGGAACTCACAAAGAGGAAGAAGGAAGACACTGCTCTCAGTTTGTTTCTCACGCAGGCTTGATTCACAAAGGAGGAAGAGTGTTGACTTATAATAGGCTGCCAGCCTATTGAGAAGTCACGGGTAAAGTAACAGTACACTCACGGGTGTGAATAATGGAACTCACGGGTATAAGCCAAGACAAATGGGGTTGCAGCGGACAGCAAGCAATGAGGCAGATTCCAGATATATTATTGATCAGGTAATATACCAAGGTAAAGGTGTCAAAGAGGGAGTAAATTAATAGGGTGCAAGCCTCAGCTAATAAAGTGGAAGGGAGGCCTTGGTAGGACCAATACCTCCAACAACCTTTTCGTTATTCATGAATAATCCAACCTTTGCACCTCATCTTCATTCACTGGTCCCTGACCGGTTGATGACCTGCTATTCCAAGTTATTTTCTTATCTTTGCAAAATATTATCTTTGTGAAAGATGGAATTTATGGTATAATAGTTTGCAGAGATAAGAAAATAACTCGGAATAGCAGGTCATCAACCGGTCGAGGACCAATGAATGAAGATGAGGTGCAAAGGTTGGATTATTCATGAATAACGAAAAGGTCGGACTATTAAAAGAAGACCGCTAAAAGGTTGGATTATTAGTTTCCATTTTCCCTTATTACAATGCCTATTTCATGTGCTTATAAACTAAACCTATTAGGAAGCTTCAACCTCAAGCATGAATGTTAGCAACTAGACAACTGCATGGTATACTTTGTATGTGTGATGGTGATGGATCGGTCTGGTTCTGATTTTCAAATAGACCGGTTCCTATTCCTCTCCATAAGACCCAATACCAGTGTTGGACCGGTTCCTGTCGGGATATAGTGGGGTTCCCTATGATGGTTAGCTATGTGATGACGATCAATTTGTAATGTTACATTTTGAGCATCTTTGGTGACCCCGTTTTCATTAAACACATAACTTTTGAATTCATGTGTTTAAACTATTGTAGAAGACTATTTTAACTATTTTTTCAGATATACTTTTTGTTATTTTATTTATTTTTTTTAAATATAATTGTTTTAGAACTCATCAAAATCAGTCAATCCAGCCATTTCGTTCTGAATTTCATAAGTTTCAACAGAATGAGTTGATCAAGCTAACTTTAGCGTTACCAAACGGGATTTTTTCAAAAATTTTACCAAAATAAAACTTATTTGCACATATATGATTAATAGTTACTACAATGTAGTGTCATAGTAACTGAAATTTAAAAGCTGAATATGGAGCATAAGTTACTATAATTTCATAGTAAATTTAGTTACTAGTCACATTTTTGTAAACAGTCTTTATTTTGGTTATGAATATGTAATTATTTCAATGAAAAAACTGGTATACGTAATAAAATCAAGGAAAAAGGATCAAATAAGTTCTTCTACTATTTCCAATCCTTCACTTAAACCATTGTACTAAAAAAAGTATCATATAAGTATGTCTACTTTTAAAATACAATCAACCAAGCTTTTTGATCTGATATAGCAAGTTATTTTTTTTATAAATAAATTAGGAATATTGATAAATCTTACAAAATCCATATAAGTTTGAATAAATAATCTAATAATAATATAAAAATAGTATAACATAAAAATAGATAAAATTTAAAAAAACCTAAAGTAAAAATAATAATCATAAAACTGAAAAACTAATGTGAAAATTTAAAAAAAATTAAAATTTAAAAACCTTTTAAATAAGAATATACAATTTAAAAAAAAACATTGACTTTGATATTCTGAAATTTTTTACATTTTTTGTATATATTTCTTCAAATTTTAACATTTTTGATAGAATTTTTAAGTATTAAAAATATGCTATTACAAGTCAAAACCTGATTAAATGGTCAAATTGATCCATTTTGTGAAGTTGGCGTACTTATATGATACATAGTACTTTTTTGGACAATTCTTTCTAACCTATATAATATTTGCTCAATGTTAAGTTTAACATCTTTAAACTGGGATGAGATTCAAACTTCTGACGTCCTAAAATAGTACTTGGTCAGGTAGTACTTTTTTTTTAGTACATAGACTTAAATGAAATAGTACTGCGGTTTATTTGAACTTTTTTTCCTAAAATTAAAATACAATAGTTGTAAATTGTAGGGAGTAATACATGCCACTGATCGACATCGTCACCATCGACCCATCTTCCCTCATCCTGTCCGTCGCCCTCGTAGCTCTGTAGCCGCCCGCACGTCCACATCCGCCTCCCGCGGACGTCGTCTGCTGCACCCGCGAAAAAACTCCTGACGTCTTTCCGACTCACTACTTAGCTAGGTAAACCAAATTCAAAATTAAATTTCAGATTTTGTTCAAAATAGAAAATTTTCAGATTCAATTATTGAATTTTTATGATATGTGTTTCAGAATGTTTTAGTTCAAGTATCAATTGACAATCTTTTGTTCATTTAATAAATTTCAATTAGTGAAACTTAGGAACAAAAGAATTGTAAAGAATTTCTGCACACCCTTCTTTATTCGATCATTCCGGCCCCAGGTCTTTATCTTGTTTTTTAATATTTAATGCAGATCATATGTCTTCAGTTTATAATCTTGAATTTAATCTCATTTTTTAATTTCTGTCTTGTTGTAAAAAAACCCTTCTCAGTTGTTCATTGTTTCTAACCCAACTTCCAATGAGAAGAAGTGATATAATCTGGTTTAGGTTATTGTGTTAACAACTTAAATTAAGTTACAGCTTATAACAAAAGTTTAAGTTTCTCTTTGACGTGTAAAGATAGTTACTGGACTTACTGAAATACTGTTACAAATACTTTAGCAGTGCACTATGATCGATATCAATGTGATTTTTTTTTTAAATACAACTCTGTTGGCAACTTTTTATAAATAACATTGAAAGCTTTCTTGCTGTTAACAGGGGCGAGTAGTATCATTTATGTTTGATAAGCGTATTCTCAAATTTCTTTTACTTCACCAAGAAATCAAACAACCATAAAATTTTCAAAAAAAATTCTGAACATGAATGATTGGAATATACCATATCTCATTATCACAACAATGTGGTTGGTGACTAACTAAATTTAACAATAGTATTTAAGTATTAACCCCATTGTTTTTCATATGATAGTTACTTGTAATAGATCTTTTTAATCCCATGTGGTGGATTGTTGTAGAGTTGAATTTGTGATGTTTTTTACTCGACTTTGATGAAAACTTCTATTCTTGTAAAATATTTATAAAATTTCTTTTTGTATTTCACCTCATTGCAATTGCAGTTATTTTATATGTACTAATTTTTGACCCACTCTCAATTCAAATGCTAGAACCGCCCCTGAATGTAAATACTACTCCCTCCGTCCCATTCAAAGGTTCTCGTCCACTATTCACATGGTCAACTTAAATCATTTTTAATCTTTTGCTTCATATATCAAAGTTTTATCAAGTTTACATTTTTTATCTGGCTTTGTAGCGGTTTTAATGTAGTTTCTGAATATGTAAATTTTATTTACTAAAAATAATCATTGTGAACAAGGATTAAGTTGCTTTATCGTCAGTCAAGCATCGTAAACCATAATTGGAACCTCCTAATGGGACGGAGGGAGTATGTATTTTGATTTGGACTAATGAATGATTGACATAGATTGTATACAAACATAGAAATCCCAAATTAGGTAAGAGCAGAGCATGAACAAAATTACAGTAGAAATATTAAATAAGATATGAACATATTTATGTGACATTTAAAATCAAAATCAAGAAATTTTCAACCCCTTTTCTCCTGGAATAAGATTTATAACCTCTCAAGAATGTCTTATTGCAGTCTGCAGACAGCTCTGAAGACATCACTACCAGGTCACCATCAAAAACTTCTTATTTCCGACAGGTCTGAAGAATTTTATGGCTCATTTTTACTGGCTGTGATGGTCTGCATCAAAGTTTTAATCTCAAATTACTGGGTTGCAAGTGCTGTGTGAAATAGCTATATACAGGGCTGCAATTAGAGTTTCTTAATCATTATTGAAGATTAATGTGGTGTCTTTCCATTTACACGTGTCTCTTCGTGTTTCTACGTCTTGACTCTTGAAAAGATAAATCATAATAAATGTTTATTTGGAATTACTGATTAGTTGTGTAGTACTGCAGTGTCTTCATTGTATTTATTGAGAACCAAAACTTTATTTCTACGATGGTGCTGCCAAATATAATCATTCCGTGTGCCAACTTTTGGAATGTATATATACTATATATATATATATATTATATGATAGTATTTTATTATATTAGTTGTACTAAAGTTCTCAATTTTTTAAGTTCATGTTAAAAAATCATGTATCTCGAATTGCTAGTGCTAACTATCAATTTCATTGATCGACTATTAGTTTATTACTTTAACATATTAATCAATGATCGATTTCTCTCTAGCATTGGACCTCATCCTATGGGCATTTTTATTACAAAAACAATCAACAATGCCTTATAGTTTTAACCTTGCTTTCTAGAACTATCAATACAAAACATCAAAGCAAGAGATAACCCCATGGGAAAAAAGAGCCCGGGCAGTATTATTTAGCAATCATCATTGTCATTAACCCGGTGCATCAAAGGCTCCCACCTACAGTAGGGTAAGGGGCAGTATTATTGTAGTAATGATAATGAAATTTCAGCGGCAATTTTTTAGTGCTACAAACTTCACGTTGCATGCTCTTAGAATATCTTGTAGGATGGTCGGTATTTTAGGCAAGTGGTAAAATATTGAATGAGATGAGAATTTCTGGACGATCTATTCGTCTAACTAAATCTCTCATCTAACTGGAAAAATGTTAAATTTTCAATCTTGTAAGTTTAGTAAAAAACCAATTCACTCTATTTAGTAGTGCTAATTCTACCTTTCATTGATTGATTATTAGTTTATTCATTTCACATATTAATAAATTATCTATTTCTCTCTGGCATTGCTCCTCATTCCATGGGCATGTTTATTACAAAAATAGAACACGAAAAGAAATAACTATGCTTGTCGCATTCTAAACTTTAAATGCATCCTGAAATTGTTAATGAAGAGCATGAAAAAGAGGTTAGGTAGTATTAGTGTATTGTTGTAGTAATGATAATCTAATTTCAGGGGCAGGTCTCTTTGGTGCTACAAACTGCGTGTTGTGGGGTCTTAGAATGTCTTGGAGCCTCGTAGGTTGGCCAGTATCTTAGGCAGGTGATAAAATATTGAATGATATGTCATTTCCAGACTGTCTATTTGTCTACCACTCTAACTAAATTTCTATATTGTAGGTGCTTCTGTGTGTGTAGAGATGTTATTTTGGCACTATAGCTATTGTACTGAAAACTCTGGAATCAATACTTTCAACAATGCAAATGTTGCCAAATGATAGTCGGGTAGAATCTGGTTCTGAAACAGAGCCCATCTTAAATCGCTCTAATGTTGCAATGGAATCTTCACATGCAATTGAAATCACAGTGAGTGAGGATTGTTCTGCCAGTTCTGATGATTCATCAAGTATTGAAGTTGATGGAAGTGAATCGCTGTTAAATTTAGAGCAACCACAATGCCGTATATGCCTTGATACTGAAGGTTTTGTATGCCTGTTGTGCCAGTAATGCTGGTTCAATCGATTGCTAAGCTATTAACGCCATAACGGTTAAAGCTTGTGTTGGTTTAAAGGATGCTTTTACTTTATGTACTCATGTATTTGGGATAGCGTAATTATGAATGCAGAGTGTGGGTGAAAGCAACACATATTGCTCACAAAACGCATCTATCTTTTTTGCATTTTTTAGGTGAAGATTTGATTGCACCTTGCCATTGTAAGGGAACCCAAAAATATGTCCACAGGTCATGTCTTGATAATTGGAGATCTACAAAGGTAATACTCTGTATATGCTTATCTTATTTCCTTTGTTCAGAACATCAGGTGTAATGCTCCTCCCTTTTCTTCAATTAAGTCTTTTTGATGTATGAAGTTTACAAAATAAAGGCATAAAAGATACATCTTAATCACGTCACACTTAGAAAAGTCATGAACTATCCCTAACTGGTAATTAAGTTAAAAAACAAAACTGGTGATGTCGTGAATTTGAAAGAAGGAAGCTGGACAGGGGAACAAATAAATTATATAGTGACTAGCAACATCCAGAAAGACATCAAGAATTATGAGTAGACAAGTACTAAATACCATATAGAAGCTCGTGAAGAAGAGAATAGAGAAGGGGGTTGTTACGGCATGGTCACCAGGTTCCATCGCCTTGCCTGAAGTAGACTAGGCAACTGCATCATCGTCCAAGTGTAGTCCAGACGTAGATTAGACGAAAAGGGCTATGCTAAATTTGGAGTTCAAAAATCCATTAAACCAAGCCCCAAAAAATAGAAACTAAAATTTGGAAACTCCTTTAGTTAGGTGTACTAATTACGATGCCAGATTTAGGAGTATTATAAATACAGCCCAACTCTTACTTTGTAACTTTGCAAGACTGATATGTTGAACTCCAGTCGAAGAAGTCTGACAGTTTCAGAAGCCAGAATGCAGTCCAACTCCAGTCGAAGGAGAATTTCAAATCGTCGGCTGAATCTTCCTTCCGCTGGTCTCGTTTTTCTTTCTCCTTTCTATATTTTCCAGTTTTTCCTCCTTATCGTTTTCTTCTTGCACAGTATATTGCCGGTCCCTTTTAATTATGTATGTTATATATAGGATTTATAATTTTTTGTCTTATTTATTTATTTATTTATTTATTTATTTATTTATTTATTTATTTATTTATTTATTTATTTATTTATTTATTTATTTATTTATTTATTTATTTATTTATTTATTTATTTATTTATTTATTTATTTATTTATTTATTTATTTATTTATTTATTTATTTATTTATTTATTTATTTATTTATTTATTTATTTATTTATTTATTTATTTATTTATTTATTTATTTATTTATTTATTTATTTATTTATTTATTTATTTATTTATTTATTTATTTATTTATTTATTTATTTATTTATTTATTTATTTATTTATTTATTTATTTATTTATTTATTTATTTATTTATTTATTTATTTATTTATTTATTTATTTATTTATTTATTTATTTATTTATTTATTTATTTATTTATTTATTTATTTATTTATTTATTTATTTATTTATTTATTTATTCAGTCTGAATTTATGCATTGCTATAGTATAAAAGAACCTATTGCCTCCTTTACTAAGTACAGTGCTACAGATATACACTTTCACTTCCTCTCTCTTTCTTATAGGATAATAAAAATACTGCCAACTAGCCTATTGAGTTCAAATAGTAACACACCCATAACTGTTTATGTAAGCATTTAAATCGAATTTCTTGCTGAGAAAGTGTTTGTATTATTATTGGTATATATTTGATTAGCTTTGTTATAAATTTCAAATTTTGAATTTTGAATTTTTTGTATTCAATAGCCAATAATATTACTGCCTCCGTCCCACTAACATTAGGACATGGAGAGGACTTGTTATCTCTTTCCTAACTACTTTTCTCTTTAAGTATTTAAAAACATGTTTGTGTAATGGGTGCAATAAATTTGATGTTTGAGCTTCACTCCCCCCAAAAGGAAACAAAAATAGACAAAGTATTGCCCATAATCACTAGTCCCAATGTTACTCTCCTGGATTGTTCTGTTAGACGGGTATTGGTATATATTTGGTAAGTTTAAGAATTAAGAGCAAATTTTTTAAAATGCATATAAATGCTCATTGATGGCTTCACATATTTGCTAACTCAACATATGATTAATCAATTATGCTAATTCAATTTAATTATTTTACACATAGTCTCCATGTTTTTCCCATATCACCTTGTGTGCTCATTAGTGAGTTGCTACTCGCTACATGCTCAATAAAATTATTGATATGAAGAGTGTGCATCAATGTTCACGGAGATCAGTTGCAATTACCTTATCATTCACCTTCATTTTTTTGAATATTTAAATGAACAATAAACAATGCTACATTGTCAATCGAATTTGTGCCAACAATTTACAGTGTTTGTGTGTTAATTTTTCCAGGAGGGTTTTGCTTTCGCTCATTGTACAGAGTGCAAGGCAAAGTTTATATTGAGGGCAAATGTACCACCTGATCGGTGGTGGTTGAGGTTGAAATTTCAGTTTCTTGTTGCAAGAGACCATGCTTTCATTTTTCTTGTTGTCCAGCTGGTATATAGTCTTCCATTTACTTATTGCCTTCTCTAAGTTGCTGTCCTCTCTTCAAGGGTAGTACTGTCTTTGGTTAATAAAAAGAGCTTATACTACAGATTGTAGCAATCTTAGGAGTGCTAGTGTACAAATTTTATGGAGAGGAGTTGCGGGAAATGTTTGGTTATGAAGAACATCCATATGGATTTTATACAATGGCAGGTATACCATACCATGGTTTATTGTTTTTTTGTATTTCATTTTTGCATTTAACTGGTATTTGAAGAGGAAATGGTAGCATAATTTCCAAGCACTCTATTTTTCTGTGTTTTATTTATTTAACATTTTCTTTTCACAATGAAATCTCTCCTTATTTTGATAGTTTTTAAACCTTGCAGTTTTGGCAATCGTGTTGGTTGGATTGCTTTATGGTTTCTTCATAGCAATAATTTGTGGACAGAGGATTAGTGAACGTCACTACTATGTTCTTGCAAAACCTGAACTTACGAAGGTGTATAAGTTGTTCATAAGATCATTATCATCAGTTCCTTAATCCCAACTAGTTGGGGGTCGGTGGCATGACTTTAATTTAGCTGCTAAGATTAGTTAGCACTTAAAGTTCATGCAAAAAGTATAGCGGCAAAGTTCTACACTGGATGCCCTTGTTCCAACCTTCTTGAGAAGAAAGTAAGAAGAAATAATGAGATGAAATTCTAAAACCGTCCTCACCGTAAGTTATTTTCACTTGCATGGAAAAAATGATAAGACATGGATGAAATGAGACCATTTTTATTTTCATGCTCATAATTTCTGGGGGTGTGCCATGGTCATCATTATGACAATAGTCTTGACTCTTGAATATACTCTTGCCTCAGTGTGGGAAAAGAAAATCTAGAAGTGTTGACCTGCATTGTTTACTTGTGATATTTAAATGGAAACACACTCTTTTGGGATCGAACATAAGATAGTACCAGAGGCATATTGTTTTTTGTTTGCCTGGCTCATCATCTTCTGGCCTTTTTTTGTGGTATCTTTTCTGTCGTTTTTTCATGATATACTTCACTGGTTCAAATTTTCATTTTTAAATTGGTAGGAATATGTTGTAGAAGACCGGGATGCATCGAGTAAGATTGTCCCAGAACTAGACCCTAGCCACGTGTCAGAGCTAAGGATGTTGGGCCTATATTAAGGTATGAACTTAGCTTTTGCTCATTAATCAGACGCATATTCCATTTCATTTTATCTTAATTTTATCATTAAGTAGGAAGACATTGGGGGGTTGTTGATTGTATGAAAAGTTGGGAGTGTTACAAGCCTGGGGTTAGGAACAGTAGGAAGTTGTATATTTCCTAGACTCCCAGTGCGTGGGTATAGCTGGTGCTGGTAGAATCTACCCCAGTGTTAGGTTAGTGGAGCCAAATGGGATGCAGGGGGGATGGTAATTTTGGGGGGATGTGTTTAAAGGCTTAAATGTGCTTTTGACAGGATAAAAACTGAACACAGTTTTATACAATTGTCTTGTTAAAGGCTGTAATGTTTTCTAGTAAACCTGCTTTAACTAGAGCTATGATTACCAGAATTCAAAAGCGCCACTTAAAATCACTTTTACTATGATAGTATGATAAGTCTTATTACTCAGAACAATGTTTGGGCCTATCTTATGCAAATTTCTTAACTCGCAGGGTTTCACCTTCCCATGACTTAATGAGGTAAATTCTACTTTCAACAGAATTTACGAACAATGAAATATACGTTTATGCACGGCATCAAAGCTGGCTCGCAAGAGTCCAGTCTTGAAAACTAGAAATACATATTTTACTCATTCTTGCTCTATGAGGAAGCATCTACTGCAAAATGCAGTTAGGAGAAACTGAACATTTGGGACTCCGTATTCAAAGTTTTAATTTTTCTCCATTTTCTTTTTGTAGATTAGTACTTTAGTTGGTATGTTTGCAAAAAAATGGTTTGCTGATCTGTGTTGCTTATTGAGTTCAGTTACCCAAAGTTCCACTTTCCATTTACTACGTATGTTGTACAGATGGAAGGATTTTAGTTCTTGAGTTGAAGTTCCAACATTGTAGTATTAGTGAATATGGATATCTTTTTTACTACACATGGTTTAAATTTGGATTAGTCCAATGATAAAAATGCAAAGAGATTTCAGTAGGAAGGGCATGTTTTTGGTAACCCAAATTTTCATTGGATTCAATCTAAACCTCGATTTCAGACCATCCGGTCATGATTAAAAAATCTACAAGTGAAATTCGCTAGACACTTTAGGGTGACATCATAGATGGATTGGAACATGAATTGTTAGACTGACTATTTATTGAAAATTGGCTGTGATCACTTATAGGCTATAGCCTAAGCACAAGTGCACAAAACGTAGGAAACGATATTTAGACAAAAACACAGATCTTTGGTCACGGCTTCACACAAACGATTCCTAAGCCATTAGCGTCAACATTCTATTATGTGTTGTGACTTGTGAAGACCAAAGCTTATTTTTATGTGTTGTGACTTCTGAAGACCAAAGCTTATTTTTATGTGTTGTGACTTCTGAAGACCAAAGCTTATTAGCAAATTGATTATTGATGTACCCTTTCGCTCAGTTTATGACTCTAAAGTAAAGATGCTACGTTTATTGTATTGGAAAAAGCAATAATATTGTTTGAAAATCTTTAACTGAAAGGGTATACACACAACTTTTTACAAGTATTAAATACATGATCTAACTAATTATATACTTCTTTTTTTGCAACACTTCTGATTTTATGTTTGTCAATGCACAACTTTGATCATAAATATATTTAATTATCTATTGTAAAAAGATCACTTTTTGAAAATTTAAAATAAGTAAAATTTAATAATATTTTTAAAAAAAAAGTATCTTCTAGTGCATTAGTAAATAAAACGTAATCAAAGTTAAAAACATAAATAGTGTAAATTTCTAATGTTGTAACTATTTAAGAACATGGATAATAGTTATTTGTAGCTTAAACCCAATAAAGTAAAAAACGAATTCTCCTCTCTCCAACCAAACTGGCCCTAAGTGATTTTAATTCAATTATATGGTTGTTACTTTTTTTTTGAAGAGGAAACAATTAACTATCATTCAAAGAATCGGAGTTTAGTACATGAATAATGAAAGGAGGTAAATCATCCCAATAAATACAGTCAGACATAGAACAAGCGATTTTAGCTAACTCGTGAGCCGCCCTATTCGCCAACCGTCTAATATGAAAAAAAGAGATGTCGGTAAAACCTAAAGAAATCTCTCGAATATCACCGCCAATGATCCCTGCAATAGAAACACTCGACTCCTGAAAAACTTCCGCCACAGCCCCCGAGGAGTCTGATTCCACCTCAATACAATCCCAACCTCTTTCTTTCATCTAGCTCAATGCCTCTCTAATGCTAAATTGCTAATTAGCTCAGCTTCCAATGGAGTCAAAACTCCATGCCAAGCCTTCGCCACACCTGTAATAAAATCCACTGCTTCATTTAGTAATACCCACCCCAGACCACAAATCTTCTCTCTCACGGCCGTATCCACATTCAACTTGTATTTTCCCGAAGAAGGTTTCCTCTAAGCTGAGTTTGCAGCCCCTCCAATATTGCTTTCACGACATACTGGTTGTTGTGCAAGTCTCCAGCCATCAACGTACATCCTGGACTTTACAAGGATCAGTTTCGGGCCTGAAAGGACCCCATTCCAGGTCCTATTATTGCGTTCACGCCATAACCCCCAACACGCCCAGACCAACCTGCACAAATCTTCCTCTTTCCTAACTTCAAACTCTGCCCGGATCTACTCCATAAAGGACTGTAAAGGAGAAGCCGACCAGCTCCAACAAATCGAGTTCCAGGCCACCATTGCTACAGGACATGTCACAAAAAGATGCTGCAACATCTCCTCCTCTCCTCCACACAAACCAGGGCGCACAATTTACCTTCCTAAGTTTCAAATTGATTTTTGTAGGAAGCAATTTGATTTTCGTAGGAAGCAAATCACAACAAACCTACGTATTAACAATTACAAAGTTTACATAATAAAACTCACATGATAAGACCAACAATATCAAGGTTAAATATGATAAGAAAAGTGAAAGAACTTAGAACATACAAAATAAGTTTTTTTTTTTTGCAGTACTTTCTCTTTTCTCATAATGTCTGTCCTATTAAATGTCAACATCCTTGATTGAGATGAGTTTCAAACATCTGACATCCTCCTTGAAAGTGTCACAGTAATGTCATCGAATCACAAAGTGCTTGACTGAACATAGAAAGTAAGTTAGGCAAAGTATATCAACAAAGAGTTATATTTGTTAGTATCATATTGAGTAAATATCATTTGAACAACAACAATTTTGATACCTCGCGTTATATTAAACTACCTCCAACTTTTTTGTGGAGATAATTCTAATGACTCATTTGTAGTACAAAAAATGAGTACTAAAAATGAAAACGGGTCATTTGTATATATCATATCTGTAAAAGGGGTCATTTTTTAGTGCTAGAAATGAAAAAAGGGTCATTTTTGTCCATAATTCAGTTTTTAAATACCATACTAATTATCTACATCTCTTACAATATTGTCCAAAACCATTTTAATTGTGTGAAATTGTATCCAAATAATTTCATTTTTCATAGTGAACATTTAAAAATTGTTGTATTTAAAGTGTCACATACAATGACGAATCAAAAATTGCAGGTTAGGAGGGTCGAATTTGAAGAATTTATGTTGAATGAGCAGAGTCTAAAATATCACTATATTTTTTAGTACGTATAGATACACACACATATAGATGTTTTTTCCTTGGGGGATACCCCTCCAGCACCCGGTCTCTAACCCTAGCCACTTACTACTTTTATGTAAAAAAATTACTACCTCCCTCCCAAAATTAACTTCCCGTTCGGTTTACGATGTTTGACTGACGATAAAGCAACTCGATCCCTGCTCACACTCGGATTATTTTTAGTAAATAAAATTTACATATTCAGAAACTACATTAAAACCGCTACAAAGCTTGATCAATAAAATTTAAATTTGATAAAAATTTGATATAAAAAGTAAAAGATTACGAGTGATTCAAGTTGACCAATGAATAGTGACTGTGAAGTTGTTTTTGGGACGGAGGGAGTATTACACAACTTGTAAAATATTACTCATATACATAAATAATGGATACAAGTATAAGTTTCCATTATTTATTGCTCTGTTACAAGTATAAAGTTAAATAATTTTATTTCTTTAGTAAAAAATAAAAAAAAAGTTTCTCTAAAAAAAGGAAAACTGTCAATTTGGTTCTCATACTATTACGAAAAAGTCAATTAAGTCCTCGTATATTTGAAAAAATCATTCAAATCTCTGAACTTTGTAAAAACATTCAATTGAGTCCATTTGTAGGTTACTTGTCATTTCAGCAGGTCACCCACTAATGTGGCGCACATGTGACAGTCTAATCAACAATGACTTTGCTGACGTGGCACAGACGTGGAAGTTCAATCATTCATTTGATGATGACTAAAACCTTCAAATAGACTCAATTGAATGTTACTACAAAATGTAGGAATTTGATTACTTTTTTAAATGTATGAGGACGTAATTGATTTTTTTCGTGATAGTACGGAACCAAATTAACAGTTTTCACCAAAAAAAAATAAGACTTCCATTTTGGTAGTAAACTGTAAACGTGACCTTTGAAAAACGGAGGGCTTGACAATCAAGCTGTCTTCGAAGTTCCAATTTCATTTACTGAACGCTAGGGTTAGGGTCTCTATCGGATCTCAACGAAGATGGCGATGAGGAGCTTCTACAACGAGATAAAGGGCATGAGAGTTAAGGAATTGCCGGCGCACTTGAAACCGATGCTGTCGGTCAACTATGTCAAGAATGCGTTCAAGAGGGGATTGGATAACTACCATGCCAAGTATATCGAGACCAGCTCCGCCGATCCTCTGTACCATATTTGCTTCGGAGGCTTAATCTTTTCATACCTAGTCGCTCTTCCGGAGGAGCGCCGTCATCTCGCGCATCAACAGCATGCCAAGGAGCACGGCGGACACTGATCCATTTGCCCGGTGCTCTCTCCTTTCATCAAAGGTATCTTACAAGTAATTTAATGCAAACACAATTCTTTGAATCTGAACTAATTTATGACCCTTTATCAATCGGCACGTTTTGGTTTTTCTCATGATAAACAAAGTTTGTTGTCAATTTGTCATTTTTAAGTTACATTAGTTCTAATATGTAAAAGTTTATGTTTTAATGCAATTCTGTTTCATATATTGTATGTGCCATCCATGATGAGTGTGCTTTGCGGCTATTTTTATAAATCCGTTCCAGTGATTTTTAATGGTTCCTGTGTTGACCATATACTGGGGTCTTTGGCGGGGGTATTCATTCCAAAAAGATGCTTTTTCTGCTCCTGTTTTGAATTTTGACCCGAATGGAACTATTTTTTAAACCAGCAAATGATCTTGCGTTGACTTTCATTTAGAACAAATGAAGGGCTATGTAGTATATTTTGTTTACACCAGCAGTTGATCTTTTATAGACTTTGACGTATAATAAATGAAAGGTAAGTAGTGTGGTGATCTATTTCGGTTCAATGGGGGCGTCTACTATCACCTCCTAACTCATATTATATGGTATCAAGTTTGTAATTGAATTAAAGATTGAATCTTGAAACAACAATATATGCTTCTTGGAACAAATTGACTGTTCAAACACACTTGTGCAGTTGTGCCACTTTTATCTTTAGAATCTCATTAGGCTAAGGATAGCAGGGTAACCAGGGTTAATGTGTTCTATTATTGAAAATTAAGTGCCTTCATGTTCTATGTTAGTTAGAGTTATACTCCTTAACTAACTTTTATCTTGTTAACATTGTTTTATTAGATCTTGCTTAAATTTGAAACATCGTGTGCCATTATATACTGTTGCTGATATCTTGATGCTTTGACGATGTCGTTAATGATGTGTTAGGGGTCTAGACTTATCTTTATCCTGCTTTCTGTTGAGTTGAGTCTTTGAAACAACTCAATACAAGAAATAATCTTGTCCGTGTGCTGTGTTGTTTGGGGGAGGGGATTGGAAATGTTGTGCATAAGTTTACACTTTACAACAAGATGTTCAAGGGATTGTCAAGATCTCTGTGTGAACTCACCAAATCATAGGGTAACATGGCTGTAGTATACTAATGTTGTGGGTCAGCAGATCCCCAACATTCCTTGAAGATGCTTCACCGTGCTTCCACTTCTTCAATGATTAAAAGAACAAGGTTAAATCAATGAATAGCGTTAAATCTTCTATCTGTGTTTTTTCTTCTTCTTGTTTTCCTTCTATGAGACTCTAATGTTCTTCGCAATGATCCTGGTGATTCCCAGAATCTAAAAGAGACTGTAGTGAAGACAAAAACTTTGGTAAATGAAGTGCTAGCGTATTCGATTTAACTGGGTTGTGTTTTTACTTTTTATGGCCTTTTATATATTTCAGACTTTTTTTTGCTTATTCCGTCTCCTAAACTTTGCACTCCACTCATAAATTACTTTTAAAATAACATTAGGTGAGAATGTCAGTACTCTGAATATGAAGACGGATTCCTAGTGAAGAAGCTCAGTGTGAGCTATCTAAATAATTGGTAATGATTCCCGTTAGCAACCCGATTTCAAAACTAATGTAAATGTCAAACAGAAACTGTTAGAATTATCAGCAACAATTGAATACATTTGCCCCATAAATCTTAACTCAATTGTGAACAACCAAGAATGAGAATGTGAGTGAATCATACCTTGTAGAGCCTTGGATGGACAAACTGTGAGAAGAATCATCTCGCAGGACTGCAACATATCATCCCAGTACAAGACTTTTATGTAATGAGGTTTCAACTTCTATTCCTGTTGTGATTTACAATGGTATATCTATACCATATGTTAAACTGTATTGTGTTCCGTGTTGATAGTTATTCTATTACTTTTGGGTTACAAATTGTTTTCAGTCTTTTCAATTGCATTTTTTTATTGCCATGAAAAATATCATGGTTTGAGTAAAATTATTAGCTTAATGTTATGGTTTAGAGACGAGTAGATTTATGGATACTCATATGACTTCCTTATGGAGTCATATGGGTATTGTGGCACCCATCACCACCACCCATTTTTATTAGGGGATCATATTAAAAAAATTGGTGGTGGCGGTGGTATCATGATACTCCATAGTCCATATGACTCCATATTCCTTAAAATATTTGGTTTAGAGATTGGTTCCCATATGTTTTGTGTTTTTGCACATCGTTGCCGTCGTCACCACCCTAATCTTCATTATGTTGAAGTCAGTGACAAGCTATTTAAGTGTCAAACTGTCAACTAATGGTCTGAAGTTAGTAAGTACTACCTCCATCTTGTAATTACTTCTCGTTTGCCACTTTTAAGAATTTAAATTTGTGTGCTTGATGTTTATTTTGCAACGAAAGAAATATTATCAATCACACAACTCATTTCTTAAATGGAAATGAGAAGGTACTCTTAGGACAACCCTAATCAATAATCTTACAGTGGAGAGAGATTCATAGGACGGAGGATGTATTCTAATTGTGTAAGTTTATGCAAAAGGAATAATGAGATGAAGGCGTGAAACCTTCATCACCATAGATATTTATCAAATACCAATTTTTCAAAACCATTTTCTATCACTGAAATTAAGGGAAGAGAGTTTACCTCTTGCGCTGCCTCCATTGGCTTATTCCATTCGAGTTACCAGATCCTCCAGAGTTAGATTTCCAGGATAGTTTTGACCCAGTTTTACCCACAAATAGATTTAAAACGTTTAAGTGAATTAGACTAAGATTATGAGTATTAATTATGAGATGGTCCGGTACTTCTAATTTAAACATAAAATGAGTTTGCTGAGTGTTATTTGGGCTGGATCAGATTTTTGGGATAGGTGTGGCCCAATTTGACCGTGCATTAAAAGATCACAGAACAATTATAAGTTGCCATTGTCACTATAATCATGTTCTTTTACAACTTTATATTGAAACCGAACGTGCAAGAGATCAACATGATCACTTTCTTATGAGCATGTAAAAAATAATTTTGTTTTTACGTAGGATATTGTGGTCCTTGGTTCATGTCCTCTCTTCCCCTTCCCCATCCAAGAGATAAAGCGACATTGACAACAATAGCCCCACTAAGTTATTCAATATCGTGCAGGTTTATTATAAGACTGCCCTTTTTTATCTGAATATTTACCAATGCAGAGTCCCGTCCTATGAGTTTTAAGTTTCACTTTGCTTTGATATATCTTTACTTAATAGCTACGGAGTATAATTTATGCCATATTAGGAAAGACCGCTTGAAGAATGTGACTATAAGGCAAAATAATGAATTGATATTTGTGATATTATTACCTCTAGAAAAGATTAAGGACAAAATCTATACATGTGCTCAGTGAATTGTTTTAACAAACATGCGCAATAACTATGCTGTGAATTTCCTTTCTGTTGCAGATCATGCAAAGCTTGAGTGGTTGACTTCACATTGACAAGAAGTGAAGCCAGCTGTTTTCATTTTGTTGTTTCAATTCATATGGACAATAACTGGAAGTCAAACATTGGATCACAGAAAACCATAACTGCGTTGAACGTCATTGCAGTTTTAGTTTCTGTAGTCTGAATATGGTTACATTTGGTACTTCATTTATGTCTTGGTGATAAATTTGAACTTCTTTTGTATAAATAATAGTGCTATATATATCAATTTGATGCAATGCCTGGCTGGATTGACGGTCTGTTTGCTCGCCCATTCATTTGTGTTTTTATTAAACAGTTCTATTTTCTTTTTATTTAGTAGACACTAACCTATTTTATTTGCTCGCCCACATAGCAATTAGCCAATGCTTCGTCATAACAGAGTGGTTTTTTTTGTTTAATTATTGAAGTGTCTCCTTTTTAGATATTATGTTATCTTTGTGGTTTTTGCCTTTTGGATTTTGGATACAATCATACAATAGAGGATTAACAATACCTGTGGATAATTAAAAAATCACTTTTAATGCGTACTCCCTCCAATTGTCGGATGGAGGATTAGACTAAAGTTTCAAATTTTCTATTAATAAAGGAATTGTAAGAATCAAATAATTTCTCATTTATTTAACTATATTTGACTATTTGAGTTACGCAATTTTGTTTTCAAATGAGTGTTAAATCAAGCTGGGAAGTCAGGACTCAGGAACCATTGTTTGAGACAGAGGAGTACATTTTGGGAGTGATTTCTCCTGTCTAGTAGTGCCATTAACTCCATCAAGAAGAATCGAGCCCTAATAGTCAAAGACGAAATGATAGTTTGGAGCTCAGTTTAAGCTTGGCTCGACTGCTTGATTTTTTCCCATTTACATTTACTCACCACGGAATAATATTGTACATCTGAGAAAGGTATAATTAAAACCATTTTTTCACCCAATAATACCATACTTGTATTATTTGTAAATGAGTACATGTGAAGGTGAGATTGAATTTGAATATCATCAAAGTATCAAATGTGACTGCGGTTTTTCCTTAAATATCATTGAAAAAAAATACTTGATGGACAGAAACATGATTTAAGATATTATAAGTAGGGAGAGTTCTTTTTTAGTCCTATTTTGGGTAAATTCTCTTATAAGTATAATATCACGGTCAATACTGTATAAAAATGAACACAATTACGAAATGTTATCATTATAATGACTAAAGTATTAAAAAAATATTTTTATCCATTTTTTTTTATCAACAATGCCTATTACGTGGACATAATAAATTTTCACTATGTATCTTCTGCGAATAATAATATCAAATATTGTTAACCAACTCATGATTCAAAGCATTAAAGATATAGTTGAGAGCTTTAGTTACGATGTTATTCCGGATTGTATTGTAAGCTCGATGGCTAATGATTTTCTTCATTAATAAAGTTGCCAGTTCCGGTTAAAAAAAGATATAGTTGAGAGGTAGAGTAATCCAACTATGACTATTAGACATGAAATGGCTTTTCGAACAAGCTTATGAGTTATGAGCGGCACAAGATAATAGTACTCCCAAGTCCTAACCATACTTTGTATAATTAACTTTGTACACAAGATAATAATGCATGTATCATGTATGGTACTATCCCAACCAAACTTTGTTATCAAATTGCCAACAATGTCGTATTATAGATGAGATCTGGCATTATCCATACCAAACATGCCTCATTGGAAAAGTTTAAAGGAAAGCTTAGTTTAACCACCGAGTCATGTGGATTAAAAGATGTAATGATATGATTAATTAAATGCGTAACGTGAAAATTAATTTCAATTCTATATTAGTGCCACAAATATGGGTCCGCGTATTATAAATCTCTAATTTGAGCACGGTAAACAAAACGTGAAGATAAGAATTTAATCCAGAAATGGTCCACGCGATAGATGTTAACATTTTGTCTTTGATTACAATTTAAAATCATAACATGATACTAGTAGATCACTTGTGATTTTGTACAAAATAAGAACGGGTTTTGCAAAAAAAAAAAACAAATATAGTGTGCTCTTGAGAAATTATCATACTATAATGGTAAATAATCGTACTTTTAGATTACTAATGTTTTACCCGAATGACCATCTTCAAAAATACTCTCTTCTTAATGTGAAAAGTACAATAATTATAAATTTAGAAAGAAATAATGACGCATATATCATTAAATTAAAGGTCAGGCATGGATCCAAGAACAATAGTTGGACACTTGGACTAGACTGATCGAAGATGAACTATATTAGAATTAAATATTAGCGATGTGCGCTAAATATGAAAAATGAAAAAAATGTACAATAAAAATTTGAAAAATTAAGTTATTTGGAATTTCAGCTCATTTATATGAAGTATTATATAGTCCTAATGTAGATCATCTCCTGATAATTAAAGGCAATATATAAAAATCTAACATTTCATATTTCAGCGACCACGATTATATTCACTTTTTTTCTATAGTTATTGCGATGATATACACATAAAAACTTCAACATTTTTTGCCCGTAAATTCTATTTCATTAATGTTTTGCGAAGAAAACTTGGACATGAAATTAGGAACTTATATACATTTATAATACTCCGTATGTTTCACTGCTAACGAACTCATCAGCTTCTTACGAAGTTAAATGAATTAATACGTACTATGTAGTACGTTGTATTTAATACAGAAAATCGGTGTGTCAAAAAAATAATACAGAAAATCGAATAGTAATTAGTAAGATGAATACGCACAAAATAACGTTTTCAACGGAGCACATAATTTCATAGGTATTCACTTAAATCTTCTGTACAACCGAAAATATGGGTAATGACTTCAGATGAAATATCAATTGATTTATAGATAAAATGAATTGTGTAATACGGAGTACGAGTACTTGTTTATTACAAAAACAAAAGTTTGAACATATGTTATGTCATCTCATAAAATGTTCATTTTTTTTTTTTGCTTTTTGCACTATTACTTGTGGATTTTCATGACTCTGGTGCAAAACACGGATATGAATGTCAAATTATTATATACTCCCTCTGATCCTAAATAAACCTCATAGTTTGACTTTACAGTTTTTGAGAAAGTAGTGGAATTTTTACTTTTGAGTTTCCCATCATACCCATACAAAAAGTTGATAAGGTGTAGTGAGAGAGAAAAAATGGGTGTAGAGTATAAGAGTAATTATATATATATATATATATATATATATATATATATATATGTTAAAAATTTGTCAAAAATAGAAGTGTGAAGTTTATTTTAGACCTACCCAAAAAGAAATTGTGAAGTTTATTTAGGACTGTAGGGTGTATATCATGATCGACGCGGAAATCAATCGAGTAATCTCTTTATTTATCCAATTTTCATTAGTAACTATGTTTCAAATTTTAAAAGCTTGACACCCATCTGCTTGTGTATACGTTTAATTATATGATTATTATTATATCCTAACTTCATAAATGTTTGACCACTGTCAACCACAATAAATCATTAGGAGCCCGTTTGGTACCACGAAAATCGGCTATTTTGGTTGATTCTGCTGAAATTTATGATGTTCTGGCTGAAGTTGCTGCATTGGCTGATTCTGCTGGTTTAAGAAAAAATTGTTTTTAAAATATATTTTATTAATAAAATAAAGAAAAAATTATATGTAAAAATAGCTAAAATGGTCATCTACAGTAACTTCAGCCAATACAGTCATAAAAGTAACTCCAACCTTACTTTCTCAACTTATTACACAATTCAGCGCGCGAAAGTAAAAATTACGTGTTTGATGAAAAAGTTGGCTGATAAGCCTGATAAGCTAAAAAACAGTGTTGTTAAACGGCCTCCAGACGTTTGCAAGTTTCGACCATCATGTGGAAAGTTTAGCTTCACTCGTTTTTCTTTTAAATTAATAAATCTATATCAAATGTGAGATTTTGTCCAAAAAAAAAATCAAATGTGAGTTTTAACTGTGTATTATTCACCAACCAAGGTGGAACACTTTTTAAAATTACGTTTGAACACGTTGGATTAGAAGTAACCTTGAGGGTTACAAATTTATACTGTCCCAATTTAAAAGGTTTCCTTTGACCTACAAACAATTTAAAAAACAACAAATCTATTGGTACGTACATATTTTTCATACACACACCTACACACTCATGTTTGTGAAGAGTATTTTTTTATCTGTATACAGACATAACGTATTTGAAAATGTGTTATGTCTATATACAGACAAAAAAAATACTCTTCACAAACATGAGTGTGTAGGTGTGTGTATGAAAATGTGTACCCCAAGTTGGATTGATTGACAGTGGACAATATGTTTAACATCGTTAAACACTATTTTGCATAGTTTTGTTTCTCAAATAAAAAAGAGGGCATTTTTAAGGAAAAAACCGAAAAGAAAAGTGTGATATTTATTTAGAGACGGAGGGAATAGCTTACCCCGCATATAAAATAGATGACCGACACATAGTTTAATTTAAATGGTTCGATTTTCCAAATAACTTCAAACGTATCATAAAAAAACTTGTGTAACCGACACATTTGATAGCTGTGAACGTGGATCAAGAATAGTACGAAAACAATTTTTGGAACTTGTAAATTCAACACACACACACATATGATATATATAGGTCAATTTTATCGCAAAAAAGATGGAAAACCCCTTTCAATATCACAAAATGCAAAACGTAAGAGCTCATAACTAAAAGTAAATGAACCATTTTTATAGAACTATTTCACTTCAATTTAATCAGTTTAACATTTTATATGGATTCTATTATGCTATGGTGTTACTTGGTAAATTGAACTCCATATAACATTTTATAGTGGATAACTGGATATAGGGCCTGTTTGGTAATAGCTGCGATGGCTGAAAAGGCTGAAAAGACTGAAATTCTGAAGTGAAAGTGTTTGGTAATATATTGGCTGTTTTGACTGATTGAGTGTGTAATTACTATAAAGGGTATTATTTTCTTGTTCTAAAATACTGCAGCTTACCAAGAACACATGTCAAATGTTTAAGTCACTTCGTCAACATAGATGTAAGGAAGAGGGAGAAGAAAAATAGAAAAAATGACCCTGTTGCAGTCCACAAAGAAAATAAAGAACACTTGAGTGGGGAATAAAGCACACACAAAAAAAAATCTTTTCATAGCTAGAAAGCCACAACCAAATTAGTGGGGTAATTAAGCTCATCTCCAACAATCACCAAATCCTCCACCAAAATAGGGGAATTGCTATTTTTTTGCTCCAACAGTTGCACCAAATCCTACCCCATTTCACTAAAATGGTGGAGGGCTTGAGAGTTTACGCCATATTTGGTGCAAAGGTGGGATACGCCATCTTCACTTCTTTTCTTTTTTTCTATTTGCAAAAGTGACCCAAAGTTTTGGTTGTTATAGTTTTGACCCATTTTTAGAACAACAAATTTAAATTGTAAATTTGATATAAAAATAAATAAATCACACAATATTATAAATAAAGTTCAAATCGAATTATTATAATATCATTGTCATATTTAATTTTATATGATTTTAGATTGTATTTGTGAAATATTGATTATTGTATTTTAATGAGTGAAATGCGTGAAATATTGATTATAGTAGTATTTTAGCTTGTTTTTGTGAAATAATGAGTGAAATACCAAAATACATATTAAATGAGGGGCTAATGTATAAATGTATGATAATTAGATAATTAAATATAATAATGGTAAAAGGTTAGTAAAAAGAATAAAAAAAGAATATTCCTTTTTAGTGATAAAAATGGTGTAAACTATTGGAGATGAAGTACTGTATGATGTGATGTTTACACCACTTTAGTGTAAAAAATGGTGTAAACTGTTGGAGATGGCCTAAGGGCTTGACAATCGTTACCAATTTTATTTTCAAAATCAAAACAACAAATCAGATCCTAATATAAGAAAGGCTTAGCTAATCAAACGAAGAACCACCTCTTGGCGAAAGAGACCTGCATGCTTACCGAATTAGTTGCAGGACTGGAAGAAGAAAAAGCAATACCGAATTAGTTGTGGGACTAGAAGAAGAAAAAGCCAAAATGAAAAAGAGATGAAGAGTGCTTACCATCTAGATCGGATATGGAGCCGAGGAAGAAATTCTGGATGCAGTAGACAAGGACAGAGCTGTCTCTTAACATCTTAAGAGTACAAAAATAAAAACCAGCTCAAAAAGTAACTCCTAAGCTACTTTTTTGGCTGATAATAGAAATCAGCCACAACAACCAAATGGAGGGGTGTTTGGCTTTTTTTAACATATTTTCAGCCCATCTTTACTCTTCCAAACACCCTCATAATGTTTGTAATGGGACAGTGATCATAACTGGTCTGATTTGATAAGGAAGGACAATATAAAATGTTGCAAAACAAAGGAGTATTTGTCACATTTTAGTATCCTCCAACTATTGCATGTGTACACTTTTAGTGCTTGATTTTATTTTTTTTTTCATTTTTGATCCTTCGAATATCATGTCAGAGACACTTGTCGTCTTCTTACTTCAAAATTTATGGTATTTAGTCCCTTGAATATTGTAATATTGACACCTTTAATCCTTCCATTATGATTCTCCTCCCACAAGAAATGGGGAATTAAAATTTTCATTATGATAATAGTTGAATGATTAAAAGTGTCACTTTTATGAAAATCCGACTAAATATGAAAAATCTCAAAAGCGGGTATATATAAAAAATGTCTCTCGCACAATAGTCAAAGAATTCAAAGTGAAAAAAATTCAAAATCAGGCAGATGTGTCTGTAACATAATAATCTAATGACTAAGACTGACAAAAACTCCAAAACAAAATTATATTGATTTGTTCGGATTAAATAAGACCCAAAATCACAGTCACCCATCACCGTATTTTTATTGATTTGTTAAAATATTGCTCTTAATTATTTATTATATTTATTTTCATTATTTTTGAAATTTTAATTATTATACACTACACAGATGTAATGTGATGAGAATTTTCTTCATATTGGTCTATCAAAAAACATTTTCAGTTTTGTTTTATTTTATTGGATAAATCTATTACTCTTTTTATTTAAATATACAACTAATTGAATATTCTCATTAGAAAGCAATTATTATCTTATCGCAACCTTATAAAAAAGTTTCAAAACTTAAATATTGAAACTCAAAAAAGTTTCATAAGAATGAGAAAATAAAATATGTCACTGCATTTCATTATAATTCTACGTTGTTGACTTGTTGGTAGATAACTCATCTTTTTCAAATGGTCAATCACAATATTCCTTCTTTTAAGTTCTTTTCATTGCAATTGATACTGCTAATAAAAAATTATGAAAACATGTCGAAATGTAGAGGGAGATATTCCATTAACTTGTTTTTAGTTTTTTATTATCTCTCTAGGTGCATTATAGTGTTGAATATACAGCATCAAAACTTCAAAATTCAACTTCAATACGACAGCTCGGCTCGTTTCCTTGAGATAACCTTATATTTTCTACATTTATTAATGGATTTGAATGTAATTGTGTTTACTTGAGAGGGTTTTTCCTCAAGTATTACAAAATATTACATGAAAGTTGATTTTCAGAAAAATGATGACTTTTTTATATGGATACCAATGTGATTAAATGGTACAACACAGTAATAAAATTGAAAAGTCATAATGTCGCTACAAGTTTAAAACTAAGTATATTACTAATAGTTTTTAGGGAAAAGTACAGAAAGAAAACGTACCTGTGGTTTGGGCCATTTTCAGATAGGGGCATGTGTTTCATTTTCTAACAAAGTGGGGCATGTGTTTCAATTCCGTTATCATAGCAGGCGCATAGCGTCTAACGCCGTTAGAAAAATTAACTCCAATTTTAAAAAGTCTCCAAAAAATTAAAAGAAAAATACTGGGAGGTGCTCCTCGTCAAGGAGATCAACAAACTATCTTTCTCTTTGGATTTTTCGGCTCTATTTGGATTATTTTTTAAAAACAAATTCGCTAATATCAATTTTCTGGTGGACTTTCTAGAGATATGGTGGCTAGAAACAAAAAAATAAAGATAGTTTGTTGATCTCCTTGACGAGGCGCACCTCCCAGTATTTTTCTTTTAATTTTTCGGAGACTTTTTAAAATCGGGGTTAAGTTTTCTGACGGCGTTAGATGTCATGCCCCTGCTATGATAACGAAATTGAAACACATGCCCCACTTTGTTAGAAAATGAAACACATGCCCCTATCTGAAAATGGCCCAAACCACATGTACGTTTTATGTACTTTTCCCTAGTTTTTATAGTTTCATTGTGAGGTTATAATACATAGCTAGTAATTGTTAGTGTCATTGTTCCCGCCATTAATATATCGTTACCACCGTCAACATGGGTGGAATTACTAAGGGGTCTGGGGCCTGATCTATGCGTGAGTTCGGCTTTCTCAATTCAGTTTTGATCCAAAACCAAATATATAATCAAAGTAAAAAGTTCGACTCAATTTTAGTACGGTTATGTGTTTCAAAACTTGATACCACGATTTAATTGATTCGGTTTGTTTCGATTCAGTATCGATTTTTTCGATTTTTTACCAAAAAATGTCATTTGGTATTGGAGACTTTTTTTTAAATTATATATATGTATATATCAGAGAATGATCATGTTAGGTTGACCCGATAAGATATGTCGTTCGTCCGTCTCCATTCGATGTACTTTCAAGTGGAATGTTTTGATGAAATTTGTGAGATTGTTCTGTGAGAATAATAAACAGGCTTAACCAGACTGTTAGGCCTGAGAGTATATTTATAATGAATAAGTTGTCTAATACAATTAGGAAACTAACTAATAATTAATTCTACACTATTACACTCCCTCAATCTATGCCGGAGGAACTACGCGTAGATTGTCTCGTAAAATTAAAATAAAAGGTTTTTTTTTTTACAAGAATATTACCAAAATAAAACTTATTTACATAAATATGACTATTCATTACTACAACGTAGTGTTGTGGTAACTTAAGTTCAAAACTTGAACATGAATTAATATGATTTCATTACTACTCTAGTAACTATTCATATTTTTGTAAATCATCTTTACTTTGGTCATATTTATGTTTTTTTTTACTCTAGGAGGCGTCTGGGGGAGGGGGTCTGGGGGCCTGGAGTAAACTGGGTTGAAACTCACTCCATTGAGTTTCGAACCCGAGACCTCGCATAAGGGAGAGTGAGTTGGCGACCAGCTGAGCTGAACTGCTTCCTCTTGGTCATATTTATGTAATTATTTCAAAATAAAAACTGCTGAGGAGCCAAACTCTTGGTAAAAATATCAGCCAGCTGAAACTCCGTAGGAACATACTGTACTAGGAGATCACCATGAGCAGCCACACGTTCCCGAACAAAGTGATAATCAATGTCAATGTGTTTGCTGCGAGCATGCTGGATGAGATTTTCAGATAAATATGATGCATATACATTATCACATAATAGACGAACAAGGCGATAAATAGGGAAGCCGAGCTCGAACAAAATAGATCCAATGTGTAATGTATCCTGAACCGTGTATGCAATGGCTCTGTATTGAGCCTCAGTAGATGATCTGGAGACAGCAAGTTGTTTCTTAGACCACTAGGAAATTAAATTAGGACCAAGAAAAACAGCATAACCAGATGTAGAACGACTACTATCAGGACAACCAGCCCAATCAGCATCAGAATATGCCAGAATCGAATGCGGATATGTGAAAGGATGGAGATGTAAACCATGCGTGATCGTGCCCTGTAGATAGCAAAATATTTCCCTAAAAGAGAAATAAAATTACTAATAAGATTATAGGAATTTCCAGTAATAATAATGTCATCCACATATAGTAATAAATAAATGATTCGAGTAGTCTGACAAAAAATGAGCAGAGAATTATCAGCACAACTACACACAAATCCATAAATCAAAAGAAAACTATTGAATCGATGAAACCGCGCCCGGGGAGCCTGTTTGAGGCCATAAATGGCCTTGCGCAAGCGACAAATATGATTAGGAAATTGGGGATGAATAAACCCGGGTGGTTGACATACAAACTTCTTCTGTGAGATGAACATGAAGAAAAGCATTTTTAACGTCCAATTGATGAATAGGCCAATTATATGAAATAGCTAAGTGGTTGGTTTAACAACGGGACTAAAGGTTTTAGAAAAATCAACTGCAGCTTGCTGTTTAAACCCTTGGACAACCAGACGTGCTTTGTCAATCGATTCGTGCGTTGCGCAGATAACACATGTAATTGAATTCATCATAAAATTAAGTATCTCATGAGTACTACACATTTACTTCTTATATAAAAAGTAAAAATTGTATAATGATACAACATTTTGTTAGTAACACATTATAGATCAATTTACAATATATATAGATATACTAATTAGTACTACTATGGAATATCAAACCATCTAGGAAGGCTGGAATTGAATTAAGATGAGTATAATTGTAAAAACTAAATCAAAAAATTCACAATTACAATACAATTAACAATTTATTGAATGAGAATAATAATCAATAAACTCCACAATAGAGAGTAATAAATCTGTACCAAAAACTAACAAAGTATAAAATTGGATGAATAATGAATAAACTCCACAGGAGGTGATGGAAGCGAGAGAGCTCCATCAGTTGAAGTTTATTTACTTATGCTATAATCAGTTTAGACTATTCTCTAATTTTTGTTTTGTTTTTATATTGTCAAACAATAAGGGTGGCTGGTTCGTGTTTTATTTTATTTTAGTTGATAGATTTTTGTTTGGGAAGCAATCGGACTCACTCAGTCGTTAATAGCCTCTTTGCTCTCACTATTTCAGCGATTAGTCTCGTTCTACTCGGGGTGGACTATTCTATGTCTGATCATGACGTGAGGGGACCGATGGGCTTTTGGTATTGATTGGATAGAGGGAGATTTAGGTATTGGGATGTGATTGTTGCTTTGGTACATTTGATTCTAATATAAGTTATTTTCTTTAAAAAAAAACATGAATAAACTCAAGAATAAGCTTGCACACAAAATCAACAATTTCAGGAATGGAAATAATAATAAATAAGGTACACAAATACACAATAAATTTAAAAATTTACACAAAAATGGGAAAGGGAAAAGCCGCAAGTCGGGTGGCGAGAGGAATGATGTTGTCATGCCGGCCTAACAGGTTTGTCATCTGGCTGCCTCCATTTGAGGTGCTTCTGAGTTAAAACTTTTGATGTAATTTTATGATCATGTTTCTCATTAATGTAGATTATTATGTCCATCAGATTTCACCTTAAAATTCAATCGGGAAGTAAGTTAAATAAATTGTTGAAAAATGGTGCACTAAAATGTATATAAAAAGGGAAAAATAATTAAATACCTCAAACTTTGAAAGAGTGTGAGATGAACACCCCAAACTTTCATATGTAATTTAAATACTCCAAATTTTATATAAAAAGTTATGTTAGCACCATGGTCATATATTATTTCTTTAAAAAAGTAAATTTATTGTGTTAGTTGCATAATTTAAAATAGCAAATTAAAAATGTTGCATTTATAAAGAGTGGGGGTAGTATTATTTATTTTACATTGGAAGTTTAGAATGTTAATTGTATTTTCACGAATGCTAAAATATTTTAAATTATGAAATTAACACCATAAATTTACATTTTTGAAAGAAATAATACACGATCATGGTGCTAAAATAACTTTTTATATAAAATTTGGAGTTTTTAAATTACATATGCAAGTTTGGGGTGCTCAGCTAACACCCCTTCAAAGTTTTGGGGCATTTTAATTATTTTTCCCTATAAAAAATGATGTGTTTTTCAATAATTTATTTATCTGACTTCCCGATAGAAGTTTAAGTTGACATTTTGTAGATATAATCTACGCTTCATTGATGAGACGGGCTCCTCGTCCCATACCGATAACGAGGTTGGTGATGTTCAGGTCTCCGGTGCTTCATTGATTAAAAATATTCATCCCATGCAAAAACGGTCTAGATCAGGAATTTTTTAACCCAAAACAATTTTTAATCTAAACACTGAGGTTTTGGTTCCTGTCCGACTTGCTTTTCTATGGCTAATAAAGATCTTAAATGGAGAGCTGCATTGACTGGGAAATTTAATGCACTTATTGTTAATAAAACATGGGAATTAGTGTCGTTTGACTCTAGCAAAATGTGGTTGGGTCTAGGGGTGGGCAAAAATCCCGGTCCCGGTGTCCCAAACCGAAAAATCCCGATAGCGTTCCGAAACTATCCCGATCCATTTAGGATGCAATTTTTTCATCCCGAACCGGTCCCGTACCGATATTAACCGAGATGGGACCGAGATAGCTATAGAATACCATGTCCCGTCTCGGTGTCCCGTTTGAAAATAGTAGGTTATTTTAAATTTATAATGATATGTAAAAGCCAAACCCAATTAAAACTTTCTAGTCCTTAGTCTCCCTAATGTCATTTTATCGTATTTCATGTCTCTCTTCGTCTCGTTTCTTTTGTTTCTTTTGTTTAAATTTCTTTAGTTCTCATTCCGATACTACTCCGGAATATTATTATGAATGAATAACTACTCCAAAATATAGTGTTATAGATTTAATATATTTCAAAATAACAACTAGTAAATATATATATAGTCCTTATAGATATTGAAAAGTTACAAGTGTACTACAAAGTATAAAAATATTTTGCGCTATTATTCTACGAGGAAACATAAGATTAGGGGGGACCAAAAAAAGTTATAAGACAGTAATTAAAAATAGTTAATTAGAGGTTTTACTTAACTTTTTAGATAAGCTAAATTTGCAAAAATAGTTACATCTTTATTTTGATGTTATGTTTATTTTATATCACATTTCACAAATGTATATTTTATGGGACGTCCCGAACCGTCCCGGTTTTTCTCGGGATGTCCCGGTCCCGTTTTAAATGGGACAACATTGGGATAATGAATTATCCCGAACCGTACCGGACCGATATTATAATTTATAATACCGGGTCGGGACCGGGATAAGTCAAATCCCGAACCGTCCCGTTCCGCGCCCACCCCTAGTTGGGTCTAAATGGATTTCTTAACAATAAAGACAAATAATCTTGAATTAACTAAGAGCCTGTTAGTAATATCAAAACCGGCTGATAGACTGTCGAAATTTATGAAAATAAAGAAAAAATAACTAAATCAGAGTTCTAGTTATATATCACTATGCTGATAATAACTGAATTAACTGATTCTGTTGATAACTTAAAAATAAAGATAAAATGATGAAAAATAACTGAAATGATTTTGTATGATCTCTAGTTAGAAAATTTACTTCAATCTAACTTTTTCTTATTATTATTATTACATAAAAATTATTGATCTGTAAGCCTCCTAAGCTAACAAATAATGTAACCAAATGGGCTCTTATTCTTTTTTGAAAATGTAATTTTTTATTAGTAAGCTGGAATTAACTGAGTCGTATATAAACCCTTATTACCATTTCTGTAGGATTCTGCAATTTTGCTTGCCTGTGTCTGGAGATTATTGCCAGAAGAGACAACCCAGTGAACCCACCCGTTGTTTCTGCTTTCTAAAGCTTCGTAAGGAGAAAGAAGGGCAGAAGATAAACTTCGGGATGGCGGAGGCGCCGTACTACAATTCCAGCGACTGGTCCTATCACTGCTGTTAATAAACGGTTCTCTATACTTGAAAATGGTGCCTCGTCACTAATTTTTTTTTATCTGCTACTTTCGCATCTCAGGTATGATTGGTAATCCAGATCTTCGCTTTTCCACTAATTCCCATTTTCATTTCAGCCATTCGTTTCGTCAATGTGATTTTCTGTTTTGCTCTGAGTGCTACTTTTTGGCAACTTGATTTGACTCATAGTAGTGTTAAATTAAGGAAGTTCTTTCTTTTTTTGGGACCGAACGGCACCTTTTCAACAGTAAAAGTCAATCTTTTGAGTTGAATGGATATCTGGAACAAGATGTGACTGATGGTTTTTTTTAACTGACCCATTTGATGAACTGAGTCTTGGTGATCTCCCAAGTCCAATATGTGGGGTGTAGTTTTTTTAAATTAAACAAATTCCCGGTTTCTCATTTTCACTTTTTTTTGGCTGATAAGAGATTTTCTTCTATATTTCTTTGTTTGTCATTTTGTTTTGCTTCAGCTGTCATTTGTTTTTTCTGATCTAAAATATTACACAGAACTGTTTATGTTGCATTCTAACCCAAATGGATTTTAGTTTTAAAACCTGCAGAGTCAAAGTTGATTGATACATTCTTCTCTGTTTATATCTCAGTTCGAATAGCCAAGGATTTCAAAGCCACTCTCAAAGAGAAAAATAAACCAACAACAACAACAACATCCAAGCCTTAGTCCCAAACGATATTGGGGTCGGCTAACATGAATCGATATATGATATCACCAAAAGGAAAAGAACGAAAATAAAGATAAAAAAGATAAGCTATTATAAAAAAAGATAATATAAAAGAGATGAATATACATATAAAAGATCAAATAAAAAGGATAAAGTAATAAAGAAGGAACAATCTACTCCTTATTCAAATTTGCATTGTTTGGTTGGAGGAAATATAGTTAATGGTAATTCAAATTCCAGTCTAGTGTTTGGTTTACAGTTGATGAAAAAGAACAATAGGTATTGACTATTAGCATGATAGTGTTGTTACTTTGATTCTTAAACATTATAATAACACAGATACATAAATGTTTGATCCTCCTTTTACATATCGTTGTATGTTACCCTCAAAATGACTGTAAATGTTAATTTCTGTTTTAAAATGCTCAGTGTTAAGTTTTTTAATATGCCCTTTATCCAGTCTTGATTTGCAAGTCCTGAAGCTGTTGCACATTCTGTGATCATCCCCTAACCGGGGTTTATCTTAAGAATAAGTCTTAGGAGCTGCATTCAGAAGTTAGTAAGATCATCTCAATAATAATGTAAGAGTTAAAAATCAATTTAGTCCTGACTACATTCTACTACATATTACTCAATTTGGTCCTATATTTTTATTGGACTCATTTTGGTCATCGACTGCGATATTTTACACGACTTAGTCTATACATATTTGGTTGTAATGGTGTTTTTATCCACTAACTAAATTTATACCAATTTAGGACCGTGTATGGCCCCCAACTATGTCATTTTTTCCCTTATAGTCCTCAGCACACGAAAATGCCCTTCTTAAATACAGAGCAATATGCTGGACTCAATTAGTCTCGAGGACAGCACAGACGCCGAAACTCAATTTGATGACCAAATTGAGTATTAGTATACAGTCAAGGGGCTAGATCAGATATTTCCTATTAGTGCAAAGTTGATTGTCGCTTTCCCATATCTCACACTAGTTCCTCAAAAAATTGTTTTCCCCCCATTAAGGTTAGCAAAACCGTATATTAGATCCAGACTCCATTCAAATCTCTTCACTATGTGAATGTGTCCAGAATCTCTTTCTTTTGATCATTGCTGGTTTGATAATCAGTCTTATTGGCATGTATGGTCATCGAATGCAATTATTTTCTTTCTAACATTCTGAATTTACACACTGGTGCTACTTCATATTATAGCTAGCTCGATGGGCTCAAGATTTCCATCTCACCAGCTCAGCAATGGCCTCTATGTATCAGGCCGGCCTGAGCAGCCCAAAGAAAAGGCACCAACAATGAGTTCTGTTGCAATGCCATATACTGGTGGTGATATCAAGAAGTCGGGTGAACTTGGAAAAATGTTTGATATCACTGGTGATGGCTCCAAGTCAAGAAAATCAGGGCCTATAACCAATACTGGCCCAAGAACAGGATCATTTGTTTCACATTCTGGCCCCATTTCATCGACAATGGCGACCGGTTCATCCTCTTTGAAGAAATCCAATTCTGGTCCTCTCAATAAGCATGGGGAGCCTATATCAGGCCGTCAAAACTCAGGCCCTCAACCACCTGTACTCCCTACCACGGGCCTTATTACTTCTGGGCCCATCTCATCTGGACCACTCAATTCGTATGGTGCACCAAGAAAGGTCTCTGGTCAATTGGACTCTATGATGGGCTCCATGAAAATGGTGAATGGTCCTTCTCATGCTGTGACCACTCTTCTAGATGACAAATTCTCCTTCAGAGGGAACTTCCCAAAGCCTATCTTTTGGGCAATGGTTTTGCTATTCATCATGGGCTTCATTGCTGGTGGGTTCATTCTTGGAGCCGTCCACAACCCCATACTTTTGATTGTCGTAATAGTTCTTTTTGGGATTGTTTCTGCACTGTTTATATGGAACTCTTTTTGGGGAAGAAGAGCTATAATTGGTTTCATTGGTAGATATCCAGATGCTGAATTAAGAACTGCAAAAAACGGGCAATATGTCAAGGTTTCTGGGGTAAGGGTAAAATGGACATTTGTGAGAAAAAGTAATTAAATTCTTTTTTTTTTTGTAGAAAGTATACTTGCTCACACTGAAATTACCTTGGCGGTAATCATGTTTCTTTGATTTTATATTTAATGTTTGTGTTATTATATTGTGAAGGTGGTGACCTGCGGAAATGTCCCTCTAGAATCATCCTTCCAGAAGGTTCCTAGGTGTATCTATACATCAACAAGCTTGTATGAGTACCGGGGATGGGATTCAAAGGCTGCAAACCCTACACACCGCCATTTTACCTGGGGGCTTAGATCATCAGAAGTCAGTAACTAAACGACTCCTCAGAGTTTTTTGATGGATTAAATGCATTATTAATTTTTTATCATGAAGCATTTAAGCATTAAAGTTTATATATATGTTCTTGCCTTTTTTGCATTATTTTCTTTTCCTAATTGCCATGGTCTAAATACGTTGACAAGAGTGCTTTTGTCTGTTCTGTTAATTTTTTTCAGAAACACGTGGTCGACTTTTACATCTCTGACTTTCAGTCTGGATTGAGAGCATTGGTTAAAACTGGCTATGGAGCAAAGGTCACACCTTATGTAGAGGAGGAGTCGGTGGTTATTGATGTGAACCCACTGAATAAGGAGTTATCGCCTGAACTTATTAGGTGGTTGGGTGAGAGGAAACTCTCAAGCGATGACCGTGTTATGCGATTGAAGGAAGGGTACTCTCTCTCTCTCTCTCTCTCTCTCTCTCTCTCTCTCCTTTGTTAAGTGCAAAATGTGCAAGTTTTTGAGCCATGGTCTAATAATTTTTTTAACACCGAGTTGCTTATAAGTTATAACATACGGTTTAAAACGTAATCCCTCTATCCGAGTTTGTTGGTCATTACTATTCATGCGACATGCGGTCAATCTAATTTTTTTATTGCGTTATCACGTGTATCAGGTTTTTAACATACTCATTAGAACTTTAAGTGTAGTTTCTAAAAATGCAAGTAATTTAAATATTATCAGTGAAAATTTCGGTTTTTCAGTTATACCTCATGGTCCTCATGATCTGATTTCAAAAATGGAATGCAGGGTGTATGTTGCTATGTTGGATAAGTTAATTGATTTTATAGTGTTTGGTGAATATTACATAATAGCTGGTAATTTTAAAACAAAAAGCGGTTTAAAAATACAATCATAATGATAAAGTTTATTTGAAAAGCTACCCAATGAAGCTTATCAAATAAGTTGTCCTAACCAAACAGAACTTATTTGAAAACATTCCTCTAAAACTAAAGCTAATAAGCTGACTAGAAACCTATACATAGTCTAATAATAGCATACCTTTTTTGTGTGGTTTAGGTATATAAAAGAAGGAAGCACAGTGAGTGTAATGGGAGTGGTACAAAGAAATGAAAATGTGCTTATGATTGTGCCCCCTCCTGAACCATTCACGACCGGATGCAGTTGGGTGAAATGTATTTTTCCAGCTACTCTTGATGGCATTGTTTTGAGTTGTGAAGATGCATCCAAAACTGATGCCATACCGGTGTGATATAGCAAGCAGTCATGCAAGTGTCGGTGGTTTGTGAAGATGTCATAGTGAATACGTATATGCTGGTTATGTGTATAGTTAGAGAGAGTACTTAGGCCTTTTATTTTGTTTTCATTTGCTCTTACAGCATGAAGATTCAAAAAGATTTTGTAATGGGGAATGGTTAAATGTTGGATCTTCGTTCCAAGTGAAAATTTGATACCATTGGGGTTTTACTCCTACCCATGCGCAATGCATTTTCTTACTGCTTTCTGATCTGAGGTTCTTTTTTTCCATTGTAAGTAGAAAGGTGGGGGTGTGCATACCAGCAAAGTAATTGTGTTTTTCATTGTTCCAACTATTGGCACAAAGCCATGGCAGCAAAGGGAGAGACTAGAACCGCAAGTCCGCAATTAGATATACTAGGTCCTTATGTGTAGTCAGTTCCAGACTTCCAGGCATGGGTTTTAGCCTATTTTAAACAAAAAATCTGAACTAGAACTGGACCCGTGCTATTTTGGAGTAACTGAAATGCCCTTCAGTTTGACTTTTCGTTTAAAGCAAGTCACTCCCGGTCTGGTTCGAAAATCTGGATTGAATTCCACCCCTAGTCGACGGACCAATCAAAATATTGGAGACAATTTGGCATGAAGTAAAAACATTACATTCTATTTTGTGTCACAACAACCCTTTTAAGTGTAAGCATGTTTTTTGTTACTTGTAGTCCTCTAACTATTATGTCAATAATTTTTTTGGTAATAATTTTTTATTTTTTCCAATATTAGTTTTTTTTACTATTGTGAGTTGTGACAGACACATGATACAATGTTCATTTTTTTCTATTAACCCTCTGACTTTGTGAAAGACACTTGATGCTACTTTGAATCTTGACGCCATAGATGAAGATGGAAAGTGTCACTAATACATTAGGTAGGGATTAATTGCATTACTGAAATAACAATCTGAGGACTAACAGGAAAAACCATTTCAAGATTTTTATACTCGAAGCAATATCTCAAGGAGAAACTGCCCTCCATCAAATCTTAACCCTGGTAATCCACCAGGCTGACATAAGCAATCTACCATTCCGCCAACTATGTACAAGTATTGACCTGAATAGTCTGTGCAGGCTCGGTGGAATGACCTAGGTTCAGGTTTATCGCCTATCCCCCTTAACTCCGTCCACCCTTTTGAAATATATGATCTCTTACGATTCATGTTTAACAGTGAAGAACCAATATCCAACACCCAAAAGTCATTTTTTCTATGTCTATGCGAGTCTTCACCTCCGTATATGAGTAGTTTACGACCTACGATGAGGTTCGCGGAGTGGCCGACCCGAGGTAGATCCACCAGCCCTTGAGGACCCTGCAAGTCAAATAATAACTCCACCCAATGCCATTCACCTTCACATGACAATGCATGCAACAGCCACACATCGTTGAGAACTTCGTACCCTCTCCCTCGCCCTCCAAACATGATTATTTGGTTCTTCCCAATGTTGGTCAACGTGTGACCGGACCGAGACGGAGGAGAAGAGCAAGTCACTAGTTCCCGCCATACCCCAGAATGGTGGTCTTTTGAGAAGACAAGAACCCAAGTGTCATCTAGTCTAATCCCGGACATTCCAATGCCTCCGTGGATAAGCATCATCATTCCGTCATCGGTGGGACAAGCTGCGTGGGCCCCTCGGGGAGGAGGTGAGATAGTTTCACTCACATCCAGTAGTCTCCAAGACAAAGTAACACCGCCGCTAAGTGAATCCTGGAATGACACCTGCCCTATCCAAACATCATTTTGGCGAGCGCCGAGGTCGTTGATGCCTCCAAAGAGGACAATGAAATTTTCAATGGCTACGCATGAATGCCCGAACCGTCCGCTTGGACTGCCCACAGCTATCTTTTCCCATTTCAATCTTACCCTGATGTCACTGTCTATACGTGCTATCCACGTGTCATCAAGGTGCTTACCTAAGGGCCACAAACACGGAAGAGAAGAACATATTTAGGAAGTTTACAAAAGAGATGTAGGGACTTGTAAGAGTGAATGAATGCCACTATTGGAAATCTAAACCATAGTTTTATCTTATACTCCGGTTTTCCTTGTCTAATTTGTGGTGCTTGATGGTTATACTCTTTGGACAGAACACAAAAATGGTAAAATCTAACCGGGCAAATAGAAACGACAAAAACCAATAAAATCATACACAGTTCAGTTTGGGATTAGAGACTTTTAGGCTTAAAGATGGGACAGAAACCGACCAAACCAAAACTTGCTGGAGTTATTTAGTTCCACTTCCGGTTTTGCATTTTCAAGATCGAACCGACCAATGTAAGCCCTCAAATACCCTTAAGTTACTATGCCAGTATGCCTACATGTTTGTTACTACGATTAGTTTGGACTGCTTATGCTAGACTAACAAGGGAGAATCCTGAATTTCTGATCAAGAACTCCTTTTTCTTTATGTTACTGTATAGATTAGTGCACTCTTTTTTTCCCCTCACCTATATATACATAATTAGCTTGTACTAACTTAATTTAAGATGTAACGGCTGTATGATCTAAGTCACTCTAAAGTATTGAATACAATCGATTAACTAGTCTAACCAGTGAACGAAGAATGGGAAAAAGAAGACAATTGGAAAAGAGTAAAGAAAACAGACCTCCCTCAGAGCCTCCACCAAAGAGAACAAGGCAATTGGATACAAAAATGAGTGAATGAGAAGCTCTGGGAGTGGGAAGCTCCTGGTTGCTCATCAAGATTCTGTGGCAACTCAGAGAGTCCAGCTGGCGGATTTGGCGGTAGAGATTTATCCAAGAGATTCCTTGTTTGGTTTGAAGCATGGGTTTGAGGGAATCCACTGAAAAATGGCCCCAATCCTTCCTGCAGATGGATTCCCAAAGGGGGTCAGATAGAGACAGTGACTTGAACCTCTTGCAGGTCATGGCAAAGCTCAGGATTGAATCTATGGGTAAAAACAGCAAGATGGTCAACAGCTGCTCCTCGGCTATGTTGGTTATTGGTGATGATGATCTGATTGAGCTTATTTTGGTTTTATCCATGAAAGCCCTTCTCCCACTCTGCTCTCTTAGCTTGATTCTTCAGATTTCAGGTAACAGTTTTTGCCTTCTTCAGGTTTGGCCTGGGGAATATTACTCCACCATCTGCTGTTGTGGCTACGTTTGTCTTTGTATAGTCTTGACACTTGACAGGATAATGGCTAGCTTTGTCAGCATGGAGTGTTAAAATACATTCAGTATGACATATTAGAACTCTCATAACTCTATAAATTGAAAATTATGACTTTAGGAAAATCAATATCAACTAAACTTGAAATGGATAAAATCTGAATCGTAATATTAGTTTTTTTTTAAAAATTCGTAATATTGGTTATATTTCCAAATTTTTAAAAATAACATTTTATTCACTTATTGGGTACTTCAAGTTTATAGTATATTACATATACATCAAGCCAATAAATATTTAGGTCTTATTTAAACTAATGATTAACACTTTAACCCACCTAACATGTTTGTCCAGCTCTACTACTAGTCTACTATTAGTGACTAAAATGAATGGAGAATTATTTGTCTTCTTCTGTTAACTGTTAACCATCCACTTGACAAGAAACATGCGTAGGTGATATTACTTACGGATCATTACCAGATTTCCCACCCTGATCTTCTCGTCATTAAAGGGATAGACAAGATACATGTCATTAATAGATCAAACACATTTGTGCTATCAATTTTTTTAAAAAAAATTATTTATAAAAACTTGGTTAATGACCATTAATTTGTTATAACAATCAAAACTGGTGTAAATTTGGGTATACGTACTGTCTATGGTGCACCGATATTTCTCATCGATGTCGTATCCGTGTATCTGATAGGTATCCGATACTGATACTCACTGATACATGTCATGTACGTATTGAGTCTGTATCCGGAATTTAATAAAAGTATCTGACCCTATAACCCTCATTTCATACACGACATGACAAAAATTTAGTAGCCGCTCAAACGACCACAAGATGTGGAACATTGATAAAAATAATTTCGGGAGTGTGGAAAATAATGGAATACTTTAATTTGTCATTTTATCGCTTGATGAACTTTTATTTGAATTTAAATCGAGATATCAGTACTTTAGGTTTTTTAGCCTAATCTTTGAAATCTCATTATACTACGTAATAGCTATTTTTTGTACTATTATTATTATTATTTTATTTATGAACCCCTGAATTATATATTTTCAAATTATACCTTATATTTTCATTATTTATAAATATACCCCGTACCCGTATCCTATAATTTTTGAAATTGTCGCATCGCCGTATCCGTATTCGCATATTGACATGTCGGTGTATCTGTATCCGTGCAACATCTGTGTGAGGTAGTACTATTTTTGAGTAAAATTATTCTTGAAATTGTTTACTGCCATAAAAATTGTAGGAAAGAACAATCAAATTCTTGTTACCTTTATTTGTATAATTTGGATGCTTGTAGTCTACAAAACGGGTTTCTAATTTTACAATATTAATTTCAAATTTAATATTAGATTAAAATTATATCACATTGTAACAGTTTTACTACCTTATCAAATAAGGTCTTTTAATAAAATATCGTAACCAAAATTAATATTGTCTCAATTTTAAAGTTGCATAAACTCATCCCTCAATAAAATTTCAAGTTTGACTTTGATTATTTTACTCCTTCCCCTTCTTATTTAGTTAAAGATCGAACAATTCTCAGACACTTACAAGTTACAACCTTAATTCTAGCCAGGGGCGGAGCCAAGGGGGGTCAAGGGGGTCAGCCGACCCCGCTGAAAGTTTGAGAGTATAGAGCTCTGAAATACCTTCGATTTGATATATTATGGCCCCCGTAACTCATTACGAGTAAAAAGTTATGACTTGTGGAAAATCAGCACTATCTAAACGTAAAATCAGCAAAATTTGATGCATAATATTGATTATTTTCCCAAATTTTATGAATAACGTATAATTAATTCATTAGTTACGTAACATGATTCAGAAACAGAGCAAAGACAGTATATCTTATTGCTTACGAATGCTTATTTATCTAAACTACAAATGAAACATTCAATTCGAACATTATCTAAAAACGATGTACCATTTTCATTTTGTACATAGTTAATTTTCGACCCCCCTCACCCGTTTTTCTGGCTCCGCCACTGATTCTAGCCCTGTCTTCCATTCTCGGCCACTAATCTTCTACCTCATCAAGCTATTCTCGTCCACTGATTCTCCTGATCAAGCGGTTTTCATCATAAACAGTGCAGGCTACCAGTGAAGCAAATAATTAAATGGCAGCATGAAACTTCATCAACACTATTGTTTTACGATCAGTGACACCAAATTTAGTATCACTAAGCGTCATATTCTCAATACTTTTTCAGTGTCACTAGAAGCAGTATTCTACTAGTGCCTAGAGTTTGATCTCTCACTGGGGATGAAGATGGACATTAGGGGCATAGTGGATTTTTTTGCATGAAATTGTAAGGCATCACTTTGTTCGAAATAAAAGTTATATACTCTTGAGTCTCCCCACAGTGAAGTATATTGAGTATTGACATTATTTTGAGCATACACTATGATAAATTGTAAAAGGTTGATAAATGTTTTAATAAAATTTAAGCTTCAGAAGGCGGGGTGTGATCATTTTATTCTTATTACTATTTTTTATTTTTATTTTAACTAATTAATCAACACACCATATAAAGTCTCAACATTAAATCAATTGATGGTTTTTTTTTGCTGCCAAAAGATCAATGTGAGGAAATAGAGCAGATTATGAATGACTATTCGTGGAAAGGAGTGAAATTTGCAAAACAAAAAACAGAATTCCATGGAAGGCGTTGAAAGGGATAGGCTGAATAGAAACCGTGAAGAAATCAAGGATATCAAAGGTAACAAAACTGGAAATATGTTCTTTTAGTTCTTCAAATCTGTTTTTTAGTTCTTCATCATATTATCCCCTTGGCATAATATTCATGAGGCTTTTATAAGTTTCTTTTTGGGAAATTAGATAAGGATCCTGAGAACTGAAAGTTGCCAAGCAGGACACTAAAGTGGATAAAAAGAATGAGAATGACGCCAACTTGAAGCAAAACAAAGCTGATAAGGATGGAAGTGATAAAAAAGCACCAATGGATACTAGTCATATTTGCTCCCTTTAATCAATGGTATGTGTACTAGTCATTACCTTGTTGTATTTGATTAATTTCTAAATTTAAGAATCAAATTTACTTTCTCAATATATGTATGCACTTTTGCCAGTTGCCCTTTTCTTTCTAATGCATTGATACTTTACAGGGCAAAAAAAGATATCTCACTTGGATTGCTAGAAATAAAACCTACACAAAAGGTATTACGTGTATTCATAAGTTCATTTTAATTTGCTAATATATTGCTAGAAAAATTATGTGGCAGAAATAATGTATTCCAAAAATTCTAATGCAAAGTTCATTATTTTGTAGGCAGCTTCTTCCTCGAGAACCATATTCACAAGAGCAAATAGATGAGATTAAAGATGCTTGAATTGGGCTAGATATATACTTTACGTCTTTACTAATCAATGTGTGTAGTATAATTACAATATTGTAAGACATGGTTTGTGCTTATTTCTAAAGTTTTATATATTACTTGATTGATTGTGATGACATGTGTAAACCTTTATGATTTGACACTAGAGTGATGACCATGAATTTCCAGTTTGTTTGCAAGGTTTAGCTTTACATAGTCTTTAATTTTGTAGTATTTTACATTAGGATGAGCTTGGAGGTATATTAGCAGTTGACCAGTAGCTCCTTTCCACTTCATTTCATTTTAAACAAAAAAAAAATCAGTTTTATCTAATTATGGAAAAAAACTTTGAGTCGCCTATACTTTAAAACCCATGCATATAGTAAATGTGAAAAAAAATACTTTTAGAGTCGCTTCATTAAAATAAGCGAGGTGTAAAGTTAGTTATTGTATCGCCAAAAAGGCGATGCAATAGATGCGTTACTTTATGCATCGGTGGCTTTTGCATCGCCTCTAAAGCGATGCGTAAAGGGGGTTTATAGGCGACTCAAAAAGTATTTTTTGTAGTAGTGGATTGAAGCAACATTTAGCAGACAGATATGGAGTTGCTGTTGTATGTCCTCATACGACAACAGAACTTACGAGGGAGATGCAAGAATATTTAATGATGAATCATGAAGTAAACTGGTCCACATCGACTCAAATAGATTTGTTTAAAACTTAAACTTCTTAATCAAGTTCTTGAATAGCTACCAAACAAACAAAAATGCTGCTTCACATTGTCTAATGCACCACAAAAAATGCCAAAGACAAAACATGTCAATTGCCTCCATCATTGGCTAAACTCTTGAGGAGGTTGTTGATGCATGACATGCCAATGGCCCCAGGCAAAGTACACTAGACCAATGTACAAAAAGCAAGGAGGAGAAAGAGTGAGTCTTTATGCACATTGCTAATTTGTATGAAAATGACATTTCTTTCAATGCAGCCAACTCGAGGAGCTATGAGATTATTGGTGTAGTCAATTGGACAGTTTGGACCAAGACTTAAACCTCTCAGCGATCATGAGTTGCGTGTATGGTGTACCACTCCTTGGAAAAGCAAAGAAAGAGACATAGAAGCTTAGAGAGAAACATAAGGCTGCTTAAAAGGAATATGAGTGCACATTTTTTTAATACTCTAGGGGGGCCTGGGGGAGGAGGGCTGGGGGGCCTGGACTAATCAGGACTGAAACTTGCTCCATTGAGTTTCAAACCCTTATGTGCCTAGCGAGTTTCGAACTCGAGACCTCTCACTAGGCACAATAACCTCACAACCAGCTGAGCTGGAATGCTTGGTTATATGAGTGCACACTTATGTCTGATGGATGGTCTGATCAAAGGAAATGACATTTGATTAATTTCCTTGTCAATAGTCCAAAAGTTACTTTTTTCTAGACTCAGTTGATGCATCTAAGTGAATCTCAAGATGCAACATGAGTGTGTATATGGTATTGCACACAGGGACGGATCCAGGATTCTGAGTCAAGGGGGGCGAAATTTTTCGTTAGTGTAGGGGGTGAATTTTTTTTTGTTAGTGTAGCGGGGTGAAATTTTTTTCCCTAGTGTAGCGGGGCGAAATTTTTTCGCTATTGTAGGGTTGTGCGGCTATTTTTATTCAAAAAATGATATTAATTCATGCACATCCTGAACGACATTTAAATCTATTACATTCTAAGTTTAGGCGATGACAAAGACATCAACCAATACATTTTTAATAACTTCTACATTGTTTAACCTCATGAATCGGTTATTGAATTGTAATTTTTGTCCACCAAGGAGGGTGTTTGTGAGTCATGACTCATGAGAAGTTTTCTTAATATTACAATAGTAGTATACTAATATGCATGAGATTGTAATTTTTAGAATAATATGCACCACACACACACACACACACATATATATGGTGCATATTATATTTTAATATTTTTATTAATTCTATAATAATTTAGAGTTTATTATCCATGCAATAAATTATTTTTAGAAAGCAAGAAGTAAATGAATTATGTAATCTAATGTCTATAAATATTTATATTTTGGATTCATTTCACGTGATCTAAAAATTGTGTAATTAGTGTGTCTGTTATTTAATATTGTTTGATATACGTTTTACGAAATCCAGTACTTGTTATCTAATAAAGATAATTAAACATTACAAAACTAGGAATTCTTATATAATAAGTATCCTAAATCTTAAATAACGAATTACTCTATTGTTTATTTGTTTCAAATTATTTTAGTTGTTTCTTCTTTTAAATCTCCAATTAAGTATTACATTATGTAAAACTATATATATTAATTTTGAAAATTAAAAGCTAAGGGGGGCGAATCTAATTAAATTATGAAAGTTTTATGAAAATATTACATATATGGTAAAAAAAATTGAATGTTCAAGGGGGCGGTCGCCCCCCGCGCCCCCCCTAAATCCATCCCTGATTGCACAATTATGACTTATCGTTTGATCCAAATTATATACTTCATGTGTATGTATATGCATGTATATTGAGTGTGTGCCTATTAAAGGAACATAATGAAGATTTGATGTTTTGAATAATATGTGATGTGACACGATTTTTACCAACCATGGCATTTAGGAGGCGTGTCTTTGATGCATGTATTGAATGAGTGGATACTCCGCATATTCTTAGCCTTTGAATTAGCCAACATTAGTACACGGGTGTTGCAAATATAAGTGGTGGTTTATGTGAATATAGATTGGAACTTTGGAATGAGAACCCACTTGAGTTTCATTCAGGAAGAGAATAAGTGGTGGGTTTGTATTCCACACGATCCCATGTAATTGGGTAACATATTCCATTATTCCCAATAAAATTTGGAACTTTGTTAATTCAAAATATGAAAAATAGGTTAATTGTTCATCAAATCTCTAAATATGAATATTGTCAATATGAAGTCTGAATTATTGGAAATTATCAATTTAAGATTTAAATATAAAAAAGAAAAGTAACCTTAATAAATGAGTAAACATTTATGTAGAAAAAATTATCAAAATGTTGCAATGAAATAAATAAATAATTAAGGAAATAAAAATGCCTCTCTAGATGCGCTACCTTATTCAAATAGAAAACAATTAAATGGACCAAAATAGTATAACATTGTGTAGAGATAAAAACATATGAGGTTGAATCAAATAACTTCAAATTCTTTAACAAATAACACTGTAATCGTCATTAAATCTGTTTTTTCATATAATAAATTAATCAATTGTTAAATACGTAAAGTAAAAAGTATTTTAGGTTCATAAATTTTCAACACAGATACCTTTAATATTAACAACAAAATATTTATAAGATTGTTGTTCAAATCATAGATCCCATTATTCGTGTAAGAGGGCCATCTTATTTAAATCTTAGAATGCTAAAATGTACAAACCAAATTCTTATAGCCTAATTATTGATATTCCTCACGAAAATATTTTGAAATTCATTGGATTGACATATCACAACTAAAGTGAAGTTGGAAATATAACTCCAATTCTAGAGAACAGGTTGAGTTGATGCGACACTGAGTATTTTAAATACACTTTTGAATAGAGGTGAAAACAATGGCAACAAACAGATTACCCAGGGTGGAGACAGGGAGGGGCTGGAGGGGGCCACGGCCCCTGCAAGAAAAAAATTCTTAAGTATATATTATGTATAAATACTTTTAATCTATAGAAAATATGTTGATATTTTAAACTTTGACCCCTACAATGTAAATTTTTTAAAGACCGACCCCTTCAACAATAGATTTCTGGCTCCACCACTGAGATTACCGTACCTAGTGGTAAGAACATCACAGACAGCCATATTTTCGTCGCATGGACTCATAGTTCTAAACGATAATATAATGAACTAGATTGACATGTGTTTAATTAATCACAACGGAATGGATGAAGTGGAAAAGTGGGTCACGATTTGTATGTGAGCGAGACATGCCGACTAGATTGAAATTTAAGTTTTATTGTATGGCATAATGTATTGAGCAATGTGATTGCGATGAGTACATTGCATTGGATGTATGGACATACTATAATAGTCTACTACTTAAATGAATGACATAATTAGTCAAAAGGTAGGAGTATCACATATTGAAGATAAGATGCAACCGTCTTGATTGCGGTGATTTTGTTATGTGTAGAAAACCGAGTGATGTACCTATTAGACGAATTGAGAGGTGAAGAGAAGAGACAGAGATAAGAGGGAGAGGACGATCCAAAAAGACATGGATTTGGTATATGAGCTTACATTATTTGTAAACATAACTTATATTTTTGACTTATTATTCAATTTTTCCAAACATGCAATTTTTTATTCCGCGTCTAAATTGTATAATATTATGGAGTACTATTTTGGCTAAATTGACTGAAGTTATTGTAGAATGTCATTTTAACTATTTTTATATAATTCATTCTTTTTTTTATTAATAAAATATATTTTAAATGTACTTTTTCAGAATTAGCAGATATAGAGGTCTTTGAATTGTGGCATGTCAGGGCTAAACATGATTTTCTTAACAAAGAAAACGCTGATATGTCCGGCGTTTGTAGTGGAAAATGCCAAAAAAACAAACAGGCTCATAATCATTTTAATCAGAATTTTATGAATTCCAATTGCCAATTAGTTCCACTAATTTGATTTGAGCGCTATCAAACATTCAAACTATCAAAGAGACTCCACGGCATCACAAAAGAAAAAGAGACTTCATGGCTTCACATTGTTCTTGCACCCGACCGATGGGCGTAGCTCAAACGGTAGCAAGAGAGTGCCACAAGGGTTGAGTCTCGGGTTCGAATCCCGGCAACTATGATGAGAGGTTACTATGCCGAAAAATGCCTAGCACCCTCTCCAATGCAAGTGTCTGAGATAGAACCCTCTCCAAATTGTGATTATCCTCTAGGTGTCCTCCTTTTTATTGTTCTTGCACCCGGCTCAATGCATTGACTTGTGTTGTATATTTTCGTCTCCGGTCATCCGACCCTTTCCCGTTTTATCGCTTTGCTGGCTAAGTAGATTCTTCTCATTTCCCCTCTCCTTGGACAGAGATACCGCCCTGCCAATCTGCCATTCATCCTCTTTGTAGCTCAATAAATTCTTCCATTCCCCTCTCCTTTGCCGTTTTTCCCTGATGTAAATATCCATTTTACGCGCCTAATATATCCCAACCATCAAACATCACCAACATATCTTTATAATCATCAAAATGGCTCGCAGTAGATCGTCATCTAGTCGATGGAGGTATGTGAATCCGACGTATTATCTGAAACGACCCAGGCGCCTGGCATTGCTCTTTATCGTCTTCGTTTCTGGAACGTTTTTCTTTTGGGATCGTCAAACCTTAATTCGCGAGCACGAGGTGAATTTACAGCAAACTCATTTGTTCCGATTTTCGATTTCTAAGTTTATCTTTCTATTGGTTTTGAGGTTGCTTGTCACTTTGTTTGGTGGCAAAAAATGGGCAATTGTTATAGACTTTATTGGTATGTATTGTATTCACAATATTGAATGCACCCAATTTTCAATTTTTTAGCTATCATCTTTATCAGTTTTCTTTTTCTTGGCGTTAATCATTTCGGTTTGCTATAAATTTTGGTAAAAGATAAATCTTTTGTAACAGAGTGACACGATTTTTTTTTTAGATTTATGTGCTTACTTTTGTTTTGTCTTGCACCACCATAGTTAAATGGTGAATATGTATAAATATTAACTACGTATGGGAAGGAGACTGCTTTAAAGTATGCATCTTGAGCATCCCACAGTGAATCTCACTCAAATTTTCTGTTAATGCAGGATCATGACTAACTGACTAAGTTATTTTACTTGTTAGACTATTAATTGTTCTGGTACTGATAATAATTCATTTAACTACTAATTAGCTTTGTCACTATTACCAGGAAGAGATATCTAAGTTGAATGGTGAAGTGAGTCGCTTGCAAGACCTGGTAAGGGGTTTAGATATATTTTCTTGACTTCACATCAAACTATGTTGTTCTAATTATCCTCTCTTCTTTTCATTATTAATAATGTGATTCTAAGAGATATTTCTTGTTTCTAATAGTTTCCCCCACTCCCGTTATAGCTGAACATTGGTGGTTTTTTTCCATGAGCAATGTAGCTAAAAGAATTAAAGAGTGGTCGAGTCCTTCCACGCAAGGTAGATTTGGATGGAAAAAGTAATGATGACAGAGCTAAGGAAAAAGATGTGTTTGATGATCCAGCGGATGCTCAGCGAAGGGAGAAAGTAAAAGATGCCATGCGCCATGCTTGGAGTTCGTATGAGAAATATGCATGGGGTCATGATGAACTTCAAGTGATGTTTCTATTTCATCACAATATCGTGTCTTTTCATTAATATTTGGAGTACCTATATGCTTTTCTGTACTGCTTGAAGATATTTTTTCTGTTTGAATTGAAGATTTATTCTCGCGGGCTTTAATCTGTATCTCTTATTTGCTTCTGCTACTATCAGTGTTGCATAACTCCATTCAATCTTGATACAATTTGAGTATAGTGATGAAGCTCTTATTATGCTTTCACAGCCACAATCAAGGAACGGGGTCAACAGCTTTGGTGGCCTTGGAGCAACTTTAATAGACTCTCTGGATACACTTTATATCATGGGACTTGATGAAGAATTTCAAAAGGCTAGAGAGTGAGTTTTATCTTTCTACAGCTCAACTTTCATTTTTATGCACTGATATTTCATTATTTGATTTATTTCTCTCGGTTTCTCCATCTGGATGAACTACTTGTATCATTGATATTCCCTTTTAATAAAGTGAGAATCTTTTTCATGCTCATTACTTGATACCGAGTAGTTTTCTTTCTAGATGAACTTGTTGTCCTTACTTGCATGACTATTGTCTATGAAATACTTTTTCAATAAGAAGCAGATAAAAACTAAAATTATTAAAGTGCATTTGTTTGTTTGAGTATATTTATTTGTATTGTGTTAACTGGCAAGTTTTGCATATGGCAGGTGGGTTGCAAACACTTTGGATTTTAACAAGGACTATGATGCTAGTGTTTTTGAGACAACCATAAGGTTTCTTTATAAGGTTTAATATGCCTATTTTTACAAAATGAGCTTTATAGTTTTCTTGGTAGTTGTTATGCTAGTAGTAACTCATTTCTTGTGTTTCATCTGTTTTGTGATGATTGTTTTGCACCAGAGTTGTAGGTGGACTTCTAAGTGCATATGACCTCTCTGGGGATAATGCTTTCCTAAAAAAGGCTCAAGATATTGCTGACAGGCTTTTGCCTGCATGGGATACACCCACTGGCATCCCTTATAACATAATCAACTTGGCTCATGGGAATCCACACAACCCAGCATGGACAAGGGTAAATGAGTACTTTACAAGGCTATAGTTGCGCATGTTAATACATATTACCCCGTATACACAATTTCTTTATGTAACTAATTTTTCCAATGCTCTGGCTATCAGGGTGACAGTATCTTGGCGGATTCTGGTACTGAGCAGCTTGAATTTATTGCTCTTTCTCAGAGGACAGGAAACCTAAAGTATCAGCAGAAGGTAATTCCAGTGAATGGTTGAGGTCCATTTGGAATTTTGGGAAATGATAGGGAAAGAAAACAGAAGGGAATTAGGGAAATTGAATATAAAATTTTGACGAAAAGGAAATATGGGTCAATGGGTGGATATAAAAAATTGCTTCAAACTAAACAAAACTATTTCAGATATTTGTTCAAAATCATTTTATTTAAATGTTTCAATAATATGTATACAGTCAAAGAATTCTAAAATAAGTGCATGACAAATCCTAAAAGGTTGTAGTCAAATTTGATGCAGAGGATGGACACGTATACCCATGAACTATGATACAGAGCACATATACCCCTTTACTTTTTTTAACATCAAACACACAAAAATAGATTGGGAACAAAAAAACCATATGTCAGACTAAAATGATGCTATTTCTTCTCTTCCCTTTTCAGCCAATTTAGGACTGCCAAGTGGCAGCCCAATTTTGTTTTTGTATTTAAACATGCTCTAGCTTTTGTATTCAGACTCGGCTTTTCTACGTAAAGTATATCAAACTGAACATATTTTTATGATCTTATACATGACATATAAATATAAGCATTTTCAATAATACAAAAAATATTGATTGCCGCATGGTAGCCCAGAATTGAGTTAAGTTTATTTGTTCCAACTTTACAATTTTTGTTTTTAAATGTTCCAAAAGAAGGTTGAGGGGGGAGTTTGTGTTCTTGAATATATAGTTCAGGGTTATATTTGTTCATTTTCCGAATGTGGTTATCCTTAAAATTTCCATGGTAAAACCAAACATAAATACCCATTTTGCTTTGTATTTTTTTCCCTTCCTCTACTATTTCCTGAGTTCCAAACATCTCCTTGAAGTTCCTCTTCCTTCAGGATTTACATATGTATGCATCTTTCTAGAGGCTAGTATTTGCAGCATCAGAGTTGGTACTATTTCATCATTGTTCCAAGTCTTTGATGCATGTCAATCTTCTGATATTGGTTAATGGCATGTGTTAATATTCCAGGTGGAGAATGTTATTTTAGAGCTTAACAAAACTTTTCCTGATGATGGTTTACTTCCCATCTACCTTAATCCACATAGCTGGAGAAAATCACACTCAACAGTAACTTTTGGAGCAATGGGGGACAGGTAATGAACTTCCATTTGTTTTGTATAATGTGGGTTAGTGGGTATGCTTTGAAGAAATTGTAACATTATATTGATTGTATTGTATAATGTGGGTTAGTGGGTTATTGTATTTCCATTTCTCATTTCTAATCACAATTTCATTCCAGCTTCTATGAGTATTTACTCAAGGTCTGGATTCAAGGAAATAAAACTGATGCTGTCATGCATTACAGGTAATCAGTACTTCCCTTCCTATACAGTCATGGTATTTGGGTTTTTTATCTGACCATTCCCCCAATTGAGTGTCATAAATTTTAGGTATAAAGTAACATCACTGTGTTTGTGTTTTTTTGAAATTAACAAGATCGTTCGACCATTGTAGGGGTAAGCATGTCCACCCCTACATTCCCAGCTACAGTGTATATAACCCCCCCCCCCCCAACAAGTTCCAGATTTCCCCTAAAGTTTTATCTTTTTCTCTATTGGGGGGAGTGGTGTTCCCTAATCGTGATTCTAATAGAAATTTTTGTATTCTAACTTTTCTATTAGATTCAATAGAAATGACAGGACAACCAAAGTTTTGGGACCAGAAATAATATGCAGTATTTACTTGATCATTAAGTACTGCCGAGTCTTTGTTTGATCATTTGATGTTAATCCAAATCTTGAAAACAGAAAAATGTGGGAGACATCAATGAAAGGTCTCGAGAGCTTGGTGCGAAGGACAACCCCTTCATCTTTTGCTTATATTTGTGAGAGGACTGGGGGCTCTTTTACTGACAAGGTGATAAGTATAGGAGCAGGTATCTAAGTGTTTTTCCTATTCATTTGTTTTGAGCTTTGACTCAATCTTTTTTCTCTAAAAACATTTCAGATGGATGAACTCGCGTGCTTTGCTCCTGGAATGTTGGCCTTAGGTGCTTCTGATTATGATAGTCCTGATGAATCTGGAAAGTTCATATCATTAGCAGAAGAGGTACACCAATGCAGTGTCCGTCAAGATGTCATTCTTCTATGGAGTACTGATTAAGTCAGTCTTATAAATACAGAGTATTTGTAACACCCACATTATGTTGGAATATTCATTTTCTTTAGTTATTCAGATTTGTAATATAAATAATACAGACTAGGATGTCAGTAGTTATTTTATGCAATAATGCACGAACAATTTCTTGTGTTGATTTATGTTAGTTTTGAAAACTTTAAAAGTATTTATAATAAGTTATTAGTTGCTGTAGTCATGAACTAATAAGGCAGTTTTGATGTAATCGGGTAGAGTTTTCCAATGCATGGATTTAAATGAACTTAATAATCTATAAATAGATTTTGTCTTTTGCAGCTCGCTTGGACTTGCTATAACTTCTACCAGTCAACGCCAACAAAATTGGCTGGAGAGAACTACTTTTTTCATAAAGGGCAGGTTGGAATATTTCTGTTCCAATTATATTCTGCACTCATATGATTTTTGTGTTTTCATGTTATCCCATAGAGAAAACATGTAGTTGAATATGTTTGTTCAATATCTGGTTCTGGTTTTATTATTTTCAAGGATATGAGTGTGGGGACATCATGGAACATACTGAGGCCGGAGACTGTTGAGTCGCTTTTTTATCTCTGGCGTTTGACTGGAAACAGGACATACCAAGATTGGGGTTGGAACATATTTCAGGCATTTGAGAAGAACTGTCGTATAGAATCTGGATATGTTGGGCTAAAAGATGTAAGAAGCGCTCCTCAAATTGCACCATGCATGATCTTTATGTACTAAAATGAATTATTGAGCCCGTTCGGTGACTCTATTTTTCTCTTTATTAGACTTATCTTGCAGTTGCTGATATTTCTCTCATTTTGGTCATTTCCCAGGTGAACACGGGTGTGAAAGACAACATGATGCAGAGCTTTTTCACGGCAGAGACCCTTAAATATCTTTATCTTCTTTTTTCGCCGCCTTCAGTGATTCCACTGGACCAGTGGGTTTTCAACACAGAAGCCCACCCTCTTAAAATTGTTGACAGGGGGGGCTCTACTGGACAGTTGCAGCATACATCAGAGGTTAGATCTCGTGGTAGAAGAGAAGGTCAATTTGGTGGCGACTAGCCTAACTCAAACAGCTTTTTTATGAAAGAGATTGAGATCTTGCTGATGGACTGGATGGAGCCAATGGGATACACTTCAAACATCACTGTCCAGTTTTTTAAAATGGCAGCAATTACTGCAAGTATTTATAGTTGGGGTCGGTATAGGTTATACTAGTTTTTTTAAATTTTTATGTGATGTCCCCCACCCGGCCTTCCCGGCTTTTGTGCTAACTTTTGGGGCAACCTGATGTACTATACTATACTCTTGCTACTACCCCTATATATTTAACATTTTTTGAAGTCCATTGGGAACACATCTTGATGATTATGAAAATGTTTCATCACTGGGAGTCTGGGACCTATTATGAGTTACACTCACATTATCGGGTGCACGATGCCTAGGATCAAAACGTACTCCTTGACAAACAATGTGTTTAGTGTGTGTAGAAGCGGTTAATTCTTTTGAGTTTTGACATAACTTTAGTGTTCCTTGATTTTTATAGATCTGATTCATAGGGGTGGACTCGGGCCGGTTCTGGACCGGGCCGGGTAATCCCCGGGTAGGGGTGGACTCGGGCCGGGCGGCCCGGCCCGAAACCGGCCCGGCCCGGTTACTGTTTGGCCCGGCCCGGCCCGGGGCCCGGTGGGTCCACCGGTTCGGTTCGGCCCGGCCCGGCTGCTGGGCGGTCCGGGCTCGGGCCCAGTTTTTGGTGAACCGGCCCGGCCGGTTCGGGCCCGGTTCGGGCCCGGTTCGGGCTGGTTTTTAATTTTTTTTTTTTTTTTTTGAATTTTTTTTAAGTTTTGGGTTGGATTAGGTATTTTGGGCCATTTGAGGTGGTTTGGGGTTGAGGGGGAGGGGTTGGGGGTTAAATAGAAGAGCCAAAAAAAAAAAAAATAGAACCGGTTAGGCCCGGCCCGGTTTGGCCCGGAACCGGGACAGGAACCGCCCACCAGCGGTTCGGGCTCGGGCCCAACTTTCCTGGCCCGAGGCCCGGCCGGGCCCAGGCCCGAGTCCACCCCTATCCCCGGGTCTGGGTCGGGCCGGGCCTCGGGCCTTTGTTAATTTTTTTCCCCTTTTCCTAGTTAACCCCCCACCCCAAACCACCCCAAACGGCCCAAATTACCTAGCCCAACCCGAAAACTTAAAAAAATTGAAAAAAAAAATTAAAAAGGCCCGGAACGGCCGGTTCATGATTTGGGGGGGGCCGAGCCCGGACCGGAATCCCCACGGGCCGGGCCTACCCGGACCGGTCACTGACCGGGCCACCGGGCCGGGCCGGGCCGGAACAGTGCCGGTTCAGGCCGGTTCCGGGTCGGGCACTTGGCCCGAGTCCAGGCCTAGATCTGAATATACCAAAGCTTAATACACCTCAAACCCGAGGCCACTATAAAGCATAATACAAACAGTAACAATTTAGATGAGAAAGTTGTCTAAGAAATGAAAGCAATCCTTGAGGTCAGTCACAGTATAATCTAGTTGCAACTTAACAAAGATCCCTCTGAAAATATGCTCTCAACACAAACAGACAACTATAACTTGATAACAAAGTAATTAACGTGATAATGAAGCATTTCATGTGCTCACCTGTCGGGAGAAAAGAAGAGGGGACTAGTCTTGATGGCTTGCTGGAGATGAGACCAGCGTCTGCCAAGCCTGAAAAATTACAAACATCAGGAACTAAATTGGAACAATCCAGAAAAATACTTCTCAGAAGATCACAGACCTTGTATGCAGGCAAAGTCAGGATCTTCAATTGTAACATCATCAAAGGCAAGCTCAGTAACATTCTCGATAAACATTGCAAGATAGATTTTGGAGACAGTGGACCTAAAGACAAATACATCATGATAGCATGTATGTACTTCAGATGGTGATGGACATGCAGTCATTTTATGCATGTCTTAGGAAGCAGTATGTGTACTACTAACGTGATTCTCTATTTTAAGATCCATATACCTTGATAGAGCACAGCTAGACGCAACTAACCAAATTCAGACTTTTGAATGTTGTGGGAATATGTGTTTTAACATTTAACTTTTGGACAGTGAATGTTTTTGTAATTTATATTATGACTTCGGTGTTGTGGTAAATTTGATTTGATTTGTGGTGCGAATTTATATTCTATGGGATACATCTCCATCTAAGGACGTTGAGTTAGATGGAGATGTATCCCATAGAATCAGAACAGGGTGGATGAAGTGGAAGAGTGCGTCAGGATTTCTATGCGATCGAGGTATGCCGACTAGACTTAAGGGTAAATTTTATAGGACAACAATTAGGCCTGCATTACTGTATGACACGGAGTGTTGGGCGGTGAAACAATGTCACGTTCAAAAGATGAGTGTGGCAGAGATGTGCATGCTGCGTTAGATGTGTGGGCATACTAGAAAGGATCGCATGAGGAATGAGACAATCAGACAAAGGGTGGTAGTAGCACCTATTGAAGATAAGATGCGGGAGTCGCGCCTACGGTGGTTTGTTCATGTGCATAGAAGACCGAGTGATGCACCTGTCAGACGAGTTGAGATGTGTGGAGAAGAGGTAGGGAAGAAAGGGAGAGGAAGGCCCAAATAGACGTGGGTTAGGGGAGTCGGAAGTGATATGCTTCTTCTTGGATTGGATGAGGGTATGGCTTTGGAGAGAGCAAAATGGAGGGCCGGTATTCGTGTGGAGGAGTGATCTTGTATCATCTTTTCCCCTCTTTTTTTTCTTCTTTTTTTTTCTTTTTTTTCTTTTTCTTTTATATTTTTATCCTTATATATAAATATTACTTTATCCTTTTTATCTTTTATATGTATATTCATCTCTTTTATCTTATCTTTTTTATCTTTATTTTCTTTCTTTTCCTTTTGGTGATATCATGTATCGATTCATGTTAGCCGACCCCAATATCGTTTGGGACTAAGGCTTGGATGTTGTTGTTGTTGTCAAGTGATTGTTTGATAGTGATACTATTTTGGAAGAACAAAATTACTTTTTAATAATGTGGTTACCAGCGGGGAAAACCATTCCCCGTTTTAATCGAGTACAATTTGGGTAAAAAATTCCCAACGGAGAATGGGGCGGGTTCGGGGATAATAACTTAAATATCGGGACGGGTACGGGTAAGGGTATACCCAGCCTCGTTGTCATCCCTATCCAGGTCCCCCTGATCCACATACTCACGCAACTCAGACACATTCCCTCGGCGGGACCCCTCAGCAACCCCTCGGCAGCACCCCTCGGCAACCCTTCAGTGGGACCTCTTGATGACCCTTCAGCAGGCCCTCATCGGTAACCCTTGGGCCTCGGCCATGAGCCCTCATCCATTATGCCCTCGGCTATGAGCCCTCGGCACTTCAAAACAACCCTCCACGAATTAGCTTTTGTGCAGTCTATTAGCTCAGCCCACATTTTTCCTACATATACTCTCCATTGGAAACCTTGTATAGGATGATTAATTAATATACATTCTCATTTTCTACATCTAGTTCTCTCTTCTCTCTACTATAATATGTCACATGATGGTATCTTGATACAACTATTTATCAACATGTGTTCCATGTCACCTATTCATTTAAAATTTCTAAAATTGCTAGATCCGTGAACTAGCTGATACTTGTCATGAACAAGCTAGCTGATACTTGTCATGTAAGGGAGTGTTTGCAAAAAAAAATTAAAAAAAAAAGTGTTTTTCAGCTTTTGGCTTTAAAAAAGTTTAAATTGGTTTTTTCAAGTGACAACTTCTTAAAATAAACACTTAAAAACTAAAAGTTGAAAGCACATTAAGGGGTGCTTTAAACTGCTTTTTCACGTTTTCTATTACACAAAAACACTTTAAAAAGCATGTTTAAACTGCTTTTCACGTTTTCTATCAAACATTACCAACTTTTACTTTTCAGAAGCATGTTTTTCTCAAACCCTACTAATTTTTACTATTAAGCATTTTTTCAAAAGCACTTTAAAAACACTTTTTTAAAGTAGAAGCAATCTCAAACCCTAAGAGGCCGTTTGGTAACACTGTTTTTTGGTTTTTCAGGCTTATCAACCAACTTTTTCACCAAATACGTAACTTTTTCTTTCGCGCGTTGGATTGTGTAATAAGCAGAAAAAGTAAGGTTGGAGTTACTTTTCTGGCTGCATTGGCTGAAGTTACTATAGATGACTATTTGAGCTATTTTACCTATAATTTTCTTTATTTTATTAACAAAATATATTTTAAAATTATTTTTTTCTTAAATCAGCTGAATCAACCAATGTAGCCACTTGCCCACTTCAGTCAGAATTTAATAAATTTAAGCAGAATCAGGAGCCGAATTTCGTGATACCAAATAGGCTGTAAGTCTGTTCTAAAAATATGCTCCTTTCTAGGGTTGTAAACGAACCGAATCGAGTCGAATAGTGAGATTTTGTATTTGTATTTGTTTAGTTTTTTTCGAATACGAATTCAAATTAAAATATTAAACGAATATTAATTTCGATTTGTATTTGTTTAACAATACGAATAGTTAACGAATCTTATACGAATATCGAATATATTTGAGCATAGGTTAAATTTTAGACAAATATCAATTTAAAATAACTTTTCTTATATTTTTTATGTTGTAAATGCGTGATATGACTTAATACGTGTTTTTAGAATTTAAATTTAATGGATCAATGCATTTTTAGATTGTGCACGATATACTAAAGTGAATCAATTTTATGATTAATAAATATAAATCTATTTCAAACTTTTTGAAATTAACACTAATACCTATATTATAAATTATACTTATAATGTGTGAAATAAGTTGGTAATTGCATATATCAAAGTCAAACGACTCTAATTTTATTCTTCTACGTAATTATTTGAATTGCATTTTAAAGACATTTGAACCAATGATCCGATTTGTATTCGTATTTATACTCAGATTTATTACAGACGGACTTACAATCTGTACGCGTAAATGTATATATGGACCTTTGAGGGTATTGTTATCTTTTCAAAGTTATTATAGTGTTATTACTATTATTAATAATAATAATAATAATAGTAATAATCTCACTATTATTAATCGAATATATTTGATTAATATTCGAATCAAATACATTGATATTCTTATTTGTATTTGATAACAAGTCGAATCAAATTTAATATTCATATTTGTATTTGTATTTGAATTTTTCGAATTCGAAATGTCTTATACAGATTCGAATCGTCGAGCACAAAATATTTCATATGTTTACAACCCTACTCCTTTCTCTGCTATCGTTCCAATTCTCAATCTTGATTGAGTTTGTTCATGCAATCGCCTCTTCTTCGACTTTGCCGTTCAATTGCCTCCTTCGCATATGTCGTTCCGTTACTCTGAACCGTATCCTGGTCTTGTTCATCTTTTTCGTTTAATCGGCTCCTTTGCATCTGTGAACCTAATCGGCTCCTTCGCATCTGTGAACCTTATCTATGGGATTTAGGTGGCCGGTCACTAAAATAAAATCTCAACTATGCTTGATAAGCTTCTCTTTTATTTTATACTGGCTTTCAAACCCGTGCGATGCATGAGCAGCATGTAATTTAGCTAATTTGAAATTTGATTTATTTCGGATCATATGTAATGTGATTTAAAAGAAAAATAAATTCAATCTAATATAGAGCCTATTAGATAATATATTAAAATAAATCGAATTAACTTATTTTACTGAAATTGATTAAATTCTGGCTGAATGGCTAAATAGGTGGAACTCTTGAATCATGAAAAAAAATGTAAAATATATTTCATTTGTGAAGCCAAGAAAAAATTATATGAAAAATAGTTAAATTGACCTTTATAGATGCATGAACATAGCCACTTTTTATAGATGCATGAACATTTGTGATGTGTATCATTCCTTCCTTTATTTTGGGACGTAATGTATGAACATATCCACTTTTTATAGATGCATGAACATAATCGCCCTTCAATCATGAAAAATATAATTAGATTTTTGTGTAAAATAATTAAATGTATTAAAAATTCGAAATTAAAAAAAAGTATACCTCTTCATCGATTAGAACAAACCATGTCTAGACAAATTAAACTTCCTTGCCTTTTGTGATTGATGACATCACAAAGGCGTGTAACACGAACTTTGATTGTCCAGTCGGACTTGGATGTATCAAGCTGACGTATTAGAGAATAATTTCTGCATTTTATGGAATGTTAATCAATCAGGTATAATGAATCATACTATCATGTATCATATGTACATAGTATTCAATAATATATCATTAAAAATGCTGTAGAAACTTACTGTGATGACATTCTTGATATAAGAACACTGAACAATAGAATTCTTCAAACTAAGGAGAAAGCCAATAGTGAAAATACACTTTTGTTTACATTCTCTTTATATTTATAATAGCCTACATATGCACTATAGGTAGTTTTTATGTTTCTAATTCTAAATTTAGAAACATAAAATATACTAAAAGTTTACTCCAAAATTACGTAGCTTTAAATTTAGAAACATAATAAAAGTGTTATAGATAAATTACTATAAGAAATATACTAAAAGTTTATAAGAAACATAATAAAAGTGCCGAATAAAATATACTAAAAGTTTATAAGAAACATAATAAGAAGCATAAAATATACGTACTAAAAGTTTATAAGAAACATAATAAGAAACATAAAATATACTTTACTCCAAAGATTACGTAGCTTTAAATTTAGAAACATAATAAAAGTGTTATAGATAAAAGTTTAAAATTAACTAAAGTTACGTAGCTTTAAATTTAGAAACATAAAAACTAAGAATAAGATGGTATACAAAATCAGATTATGAGAATCAGATTTTAAATTAACTAAAGTTATGTATCTTTAAAGGTGACAACTCCGGTACCCATTTAAAAAACAGGGTAACGTAGCTTCCATTCACTTGATTGGTCCACATCGTTATATTATTTTTAATTTAGATTTAAATAACTCAACTGTAACAATATCATTGGTCCATGTGGACAAGGGTATGGTACCTTATGGGTACCATAGAAACTACCCTTTAAATTTAACTAAAGTTACGTAGTTTTAAAATCAGATTTTATAAGAATAAGAGTTACCAAATAATAAAAGATATGAAAAGTAATTAAATGATAATTATATATGATGACATGGCAAGATTATGTGGCACTCCGTATGCTCTTAAAAAATTCCTCTTATATATATATATATATATTGATTTTTGCCTCCTCAAAGTTTCATCAATTCTAAAATACATTCACTTTATATTGCGTTGATTGTTGCATGCTAAAATTATCAGCACAAATTTTCATTTTGGGTCATGAACTACTCCTGTCCTCCGCTCAATGGCAAATTATACCCTACAACCGGCCCACCGAGGACGGCGTGCCCGGTTCTAAAAAAGAAAAAGAACAGAGCATCGATCATCTTCCGCCGCGGCAAAGCAGAGCAACACCCGGTTGGAGCACTTTATGCCTCAACTCTTCAACCTAGTTAGAAATTAATTAGATTCTTTGCTTTTCAAACTCTGCTCTCAACCTACGTACAACGCCACATCTCTTTTAAAACAAAAAACAATTTCTTTTGCTTTGATTTAACATCTAATATGAATTTCTAAATATGGATATGATTGAAAGCAAATTCTTTTGATTTGATTTAGGAGGTCAACGTATTATTCCAATGCTGATTAATTTGAATTTTTCCATTCTCCTGAATGTTGATTTCACAAGTTACATTTGAATAGGCTAAAGTTACATCCAAATTACATCAGATTTGTTCCCAAGTTACATTTGAAACAAAGCATTTTACATTTCAATAAGTTACATTTGAATGAGTGTAATTTACATCTTCATAAACTTGAAGTTACATGTTGATTCACACGAGTTACATTTCATATAGCCAATGGATGAAATGTAAGATTCGTGTACCGGAGCTCCGGTTGCACGGTATACGGACTGCCGCTCAATGGATGTTTTCAAGTACCGGAGTTCAGCTAGGTAAGATTCATGTCAGTGGTGTGGTGGGTTCTTTCTCTTCATTTTCATAGATGTTTAGTTACTACAAGTATTATCTTTTTTCTTTCTATTTTATTGGCATATCATTTCTACATCCATTGTATATAATTCATTCACATTTAATTTGTACTGCTTTTTGCATTTTAGGCATATATTTCTACGCTTTTTTGTGTTCAAATTTCCATAGCATCAATTATTACAGTTCTCTCTTCTCTCTACAAAGAGGAACTCTAGGGGTCCTCTCCCCTCTTTGTAGGGGTTCTGGCGTTTGAGATTGCAACTACGACGGAGGAGCGTTGGCAGATGAACGATGTGAGGCTGAGGGTTGTATCGAGACAGGATCGTGAAGCCTTGGTCGACCATTCCGACGGTGATGGAGTTGGTATTCACCCATATTGTAAGAACTTCTCCTCCTTCGGAACCACCTTCATATCAGGAAGAGCTTTGTGGAAAGATTTTATTTCAGTATTATATTCTCTTTAATAGCAATTGTTTATGTTTTAGTCCGAGTAGATTTGGCTTGAATATTTGGATTTTTGGAGTTCTTTTAGTAGGCAGGGTTTCGGTTTCGGCCGTTTTAAGCCTAAATTTTTCTGTTTCAGGTTTAGTGAGTCATGTTGTTTTGTATGAGGTGACTGACTCTAAGTCTACTCCTAAAGTTCACGATTGGATTTGTAAATTGTGTTTGAAATTAAAGTTGTCATGTATGTGTTCTCGATTTTAATATAACGGTCGCCCTTTTATGTCTGAAAGTTAATGGTGTACTGTTGCAAACCTAAAATACTTCTTTCGCATTTTATTTTGAGTTTTTTTCCTAATTAATGTTAATTAATTAATTAATTACGAAAATAGGGTTGGGTTAAAAGTATTTACCAAAATACTGCTGGGTTAACCATGGTAGGGGTAACTCGCCCAACGGTTGGGCGACTTATAAGTCGCCAAACGGTTTGGCGACTTATAAGTCGCCCAACCGTTGGGCGACTTTCCCTTTAAGTAAAAACGGGGTCCTCGCCCAAACAGAACACTTCGCACTGCAGCCCCAAATTCCCTCTAGCGCAGCACCTACGGCAGACGAAGGAAGAAGACGACCGAGCTCCTATCCAACTCCGGCGAAGCTCCATCTCCAGCCTCCCCACTCCGGAAAACCTCCATCTTCATCTTCAACACAATCTTTACTCCTTATTCTAGGTAAATTCAAATCCATTTCATCTAATTTTGCACCTAGGGTTTAGAATGTTAAATTTTTGAATTTTGGGATTATGAATTGATTGTGAATGAAGTTGTTGTGAAAAATGGATATGTATGAAATGTTGACATTTGATTTTAAATTAATTGTAAAATGTTGTGTGTATTTGACATTTGGGCATTTGGGTAGAGTTGAATGTACCTAAATTTGGGTATTCAAAGGTAGACATTGAATGTAGATATCAAAATTTGGGTAGTTTGTTATTGAAATGTGAATTGTTTGTGAATTTGGAGTTAATGATATATTACAATTTTGGAAGCAATTTCTATTAAAAATGTGAATGTGTATAAAGTGTGTATATTGATGCCTACTCATGAATGTTGGACAATGAGTTGTTATTAGAATATGGATTTCTCAAGCTTCCCACTCGTGTGTCATTGGGGAGGGAACTATTATGAGAATGGTGGGCAAATATGCCATGAAGGTGGCAGAACGAGCTTTGTCATGGTTTCTCGTGGCGCTTGCATGCTCGAGATCCTTCAAAAAATACATGCAGCGACAATGATTCATCCCGGCCGTTCATTGCGGTTGAAAATGAAATTTCCCATGAACGGGGGAAAGTACATGCTTATGCCGCTCATTGATGAGCTAGCTATAACAAATATGTGGGGCATAATTCAGATGGAGGATATGTCGTCGCTGGAGGTATACATTGAGGAATGCTTTGACGCTAATGCTACTCAATCGACATCAAATGCTGGTGTATCTAGGCATGATGTCAGTGCAGGGGTGAATGCAGGGAAGTCGTCAAAGGTTCCTGTACTAGACATGGTTATACAGGAGGATGGCAGGTATTTGCACAACGGTGCGTCATTTGTGGATGGGCAGGGAAGTGATGATGATGCAGACGAGAACATCAATGGTGACGACATGACAGAATCTGATGAAGATGATGGTGATACTGTGACACCAACTGCCCCGTCTAGTCACTTCACTAGAATGTATGATCTCCCTGAAGGTTTTACTGATGCGTGGATGAGTGGATCAGGTGAGAAAAGGTTTACCCCCGATGGTGAGTTTGAGGTCGGTCAACAGTTTGACAACAAAGAACAAGTCATCAATATGGTGAGCTTGTATTCTATCAAACGGAACCAATTCTATCGGGTGATAGAGTCCGATAAACACAAATGGGTGGCACAATGCAAAAGGAAGAAAGAATGTCAATGCCCCTGGAGAATACGCGCCACAAAGAACAAAGGCAACCTTGACACCTTCACAATTGTGCGTTATTCTGGACCTCATTCTGCTTCTTGTGTAGGCAACATCGACACTACAGATCACGTGGCCTTGACATCAGAATTCATCTGTAAAGATGTGGTTGACATTATTCGCACTGATCCTTCTCTTAAAGTGCATACTATCATCGAGATGTTGAAGGAAAAATATGGGTATACTGTATCTTACCGGAGAACATGGATGGGGAAGCAAAAGGCCATAGCACAAATATTTGGCAGTTGGGAAAAGTCATATTTCGAGTTGCCCCGTTTCATGACAGCGCTCCAACATTCTAATCCAGGAACTGTTGTTCAGTGGTACCCACCCCCCAATGGTGCGACAGGTTATATGATGTTTCAAAGAGTTTTTTGGGCATTCAAGGCATCAATATCTGGTTTTAAGCATTGTCGACCCGTACTTACTATTGATGGCACACACATGTATGGAAAGTACAAGGGCACATTGCTCGTGGCCATGGGTTGTGATGCGAACAACCAAATTTTCCCAGTCGCCTTTGCAGTTGTTGAATCGGAGAATGGAGACAGTTGGCCATGGTTTATGGCATGTATTAGGCATTTTGTGACTAACAGGGAGTTGTGTGTCATTTCAGATAGACATGGAGGTATTGTTAGGGCAATGAATGAGGTGGGAAGTAATTGGGAGGAGCCTTATGCGCATCATAGGCTATGCATCCGTCATCTTGCTTCAAATGTGCACACTCATTTCAAAGACATTCATTTAAAAAATCTATTTGTGTGGACCGCACGACAACATCAGAAAAAAAAAAATTGATGGTGGGTTCAAGAAGATAGGTGAAATGAGTAGGGATGCACGACAATTTTTGGCCAACATTCCTCCAGAAATGTGGTCGCTGCACCATGATGGCGGGTACAGATACGGTACCATCACTTCAAATCTGGCTGAGGTTTTCAATAGCGTCATGAAAAATGCTAGATATTTGCCCATTACCGCCTTGGTCCAGGTGTCTTTTTACCGGGTTAATGCGTACTTTGTGAATAGGCGTGAAAGTAGTAAGTTGAGGCTCACACAAGGCCACGAGTACTCCCCATACATCACAGATTTAATTGAAAAAAATAGAGAGAAGGCAAAGCATCACATTGTCACTCCATTTGATTTAGGGCGAGGTATATTTCAGGTGGAGACCGGTTGTGGTGGCCGAACGTTGGGAAAGGGTGGGAGAAAACAAACTGTCCATCTACAACGGAAAACGTGCACTTGCAAAAAGATGGAGATATACAAGATTCCTTGCTCCCATGTATTAGCCGTGTGTAGACAACGTAGTTTGTCTTATGCTCCATTTGTGGATAAGTTCTTCTCTTCTGACCAATACGCCGCCACGTATCATAGGGTGTTCAAACCGATTCCTGATCGTGATTATTGGCCCAATTACAATGGACCCGAAATCGTGCACGATCCATCCATGCTTCGGGCAAAGGGAAGACCAAAGTCGACCCGTATTAAGAATGAGATGGATGAAGGTCCACGAGGAACGGTAAGATGTGGAAGATGCCACCAAACCGGCCATAATAGAGCGACATGTGCAAAGAGATCATCTAGACAAGAGGGGGGGTCCGCCGGTTATGTGTATATTTAGAGTCAATCATAATTCATTATTTCCTTGCAAGGAAAATTAATAAATTCAAAAAAGGAAGTTAAAAAAAATTTAATACATTATACAATTACAACTAATACAATTAGAACTGATACAAATTTTGTTTGTAGGTATGGAGGTGATAGCGGATCCTGGGCCGAGTGATCCTTCTGTCCTGACACTGCAGGCCTCACACAGGAGTGAGGATGTTTGGCTTGGCATGGATGTGCAGGTTGATAGGTGCCGCGAGCATCTGCGTGGTTTGTCCCATTTACATGTCGACCCCAGAGTCCTAGCCTATGTTCGTGCAGCAGGTTTTTTTACACTGCACAGGTTAGTGGCTACTGTGCCTTTAGATAGAGCCCTCCTCACTGCTCTACTTGAGCGTTGGAGGCAGGAGACACATTCATTTCACCTCCCTGTTGGTGAGGTCACTGTGACATTGGGAGATGTGGCTGTACTTACCGGGTTAGAGGTTGATGGGAGAGCTGTTACAGGCACTGCTTGTCGACAGTGGGTGGATGAGTGTGAGAGGTTGTTAGGCATCCGCCCCGTTCTTAGGGCTGACCTTCAGGGGTCATCTCTTAGGATGCCATGGTTGAGGGAGCATTTCCAGGCCCTTCCTCCCTACGCTGATGAGATGATCATCCAGCAGCATGCTCGGGCGTATATATTGATGATGATGGGAGCCTCCATTTTCGCTGACAAGAGCGGAAATGAGGTTCAGGTGCTACACTTGCCTTTGCTTGAGAGGTTTGATGTAGCAGCACAGTTTAGCTGGGGTAGTGCCACCCTGGCTTATCTCTACAGGCAGCTGTGTCGCGGGTGCCAGAGAGGGAGCACAGAGCTGGGTGGATTTTTGCTACTCCTCCAGATTTGGTCATGGGAGTATATCCACATTGGCCGTCCCATTATAGTTGGATATCATGGCATTGATGGACAGCCACTGCCTGATGAGCCTCCACATCTGCTAGGACCACATCATGTACGGGGCGTGGACCCTCTAGGCCGTCGGTATGTTTTAAATCATTTGTATTTGTGTTACTTTTTGTTGAATGTAAATGCATTAATAAAATCCATATTATTGATATTGTAACATTAATGGTTAGGTGGCTATATGCTGGTTTATCTCGCATGTCATCCGCTACTGGCCTCGGTGTGTACAGGGATGCATTGGATCGGATGTCAGAGGACCAGGTATGGTGTGTGTAGTATAACAGTAACTAGAATAGGTGTAGAATAAATACTAATTTTGTATGTTTACGAAACAGATCACATGGATGCCGTATAGACCTGATATGTTAGCAGAGTTACCCCCAGCTGGCCGAGAGCAGACTCACATATGGCGAGCACGTGTGCCGCTGATATGTTTTGACATTGTTGAGCTTCATTTGCCTGATAGAGTCATGCGACAGTTTGGGTTTGAGCAGGTCATTCCACGTCGTATCGACACTTATGTAGAGCTGCATAGGCTGGATAGGCGTGGGAAGCATACAGAGGATTGGGCACTCAGACATGTCCGATACGTGACTATGTGGGATAGGAGAGCTGAGCTAGCTGTGGCTGGGACACCCACATATGTGCCATCAGTTTCAGGAGATTACATGGGATGGTACTACAGCATCACTCGGTTGTTTGTGTCTCCTTCGTTCAGACTCCCTACTCATCATTATCAGCCTAGCTCATTGGCATTGCATCTTACAGTGAGTATATTACTAATTAGTAAAGTAAGTCATTTTATTTATGTAATACTTGTATGTATTTCAATGTAATTGTAATTGTGTTTCGTATTGCAGACACGAGCTTTGCAGCGCATACATCAGCGGGCTACTGCCACTGTGACTGATATTCCTGATGTGGACATGTATGGACAGACTCTGACAGGCATTGCCTCGTTATGCTCAGATGTGTTGGGTCGAGTAGACTACGGACATCTTATACACATGCCCGCATCTCAGGAGATGGCATCCACGTCTAGTGCAGCTGCGGCTTCATCATCCCAGACGCAACATGAGAGAGTGGTTCTTCAACCACGACAACGCCGTAGGCGTAGACATGAGCAGCAACATCTCCATGACGAAGCTGATGATGGGAACTTGTAGTTTGTCTTTTGTATTGTAGTTTTTCTTATGCAGTAGATGTTGTAGGAACAATTTACAAGTTTTGATGTATTTTCTCTTGTTAAGTATTCTATGTTGTATTGATGTGTTCGAGTATGAATATTATATGATTATTTGTTATGGCATATATGATGATTGAACTGTGTTATATCGGTTATGATTTGAAAGTTTTTTAGCGGTGTGTATAAGGTGTTTTTTATGCTGTTGAGAGTAGGTGATTATAATGTGTTGTATCTAGTTCGTAATACTTTAACAGGAGAAGGGAGACCTTATTTATAGCAAACAGATGAGTCTGGGTTGAACCGGGGCGAAAAACCTGATGAAATGCTGTTTTTGGACATAGGCACGATCGTGCCTAACTTTCTAGGCACGATCGTGCCTGGCTGGCAGTAGCTGCTCGGTTGTTAACATATTTCAGGGAAAAGTCGCCCAACGGTTGGGCGACTTATAAGTCGCCAAACGGTTTGGCGACTTATAAGTCGCCCAACCGTTGGGCGACTTTGCCCTGACCACGCTTAGGGCCAGCAGTATTTTGGTAAATACTTTTTTTCCAGCATTATTTCCGTAAATAATTAATTAATTAACATTAATACGGAAAAAAACTCTTTTATTTTACGCGAAATGCATTCGCTACTGTTTTTTGCATGACTGGTCTGGTCACCAAGAAGCATTAGACGGTGGAATTGAATTTTTTCTACTGTTTCAATGGAGGCTTCCTTTTAATTTATGTTCTATTTGAAGTTTTTTCTTGGAGCTCGATTCTAAAACACAACGTTGTGCATGTCCATTTTTTTTAAATAATTGTTTATGTCCATTTGTTAATATACTTTAAAAATATATTTATTAAATTAATATACTCATGTTAGTCACAAAATATAATACTAATGTCGCTCATTCAAAAATACGCAATTTTTTGGAAAGTAGTTGTATAAACCAATAAAAAATTCGATGTAAGAATAATAATGATATTTCGAAAGTAATCAATTATTTAATAGTCTTTTAATTACCTAATCAAGAAAAAGTAGTTTACTAGTAAAATTCACACCCATATATTTAACACAAATAAGCTAATACCCTTTATAGTAATTTTACACTCAATCAACTATTTCGGAAAATATATTCCCAAACACGTTCACTTTAGTTAATTCAATCTTTTCAGACTTTTTCAGCCATTCAAGTCATTCCAATTAATTGCAAGTGTTACCAAACAACCCTTACTTTCGTTTTCATTTATGTTGCATGCAACCCTATGGGTGGAAAACCAATTTTAAGTTATTGAGTCTCAAATATACGGCAACTCATGTATTTGTTAGTACCGGTGGAGGGGGGAGGGGGGAGGGGGGGGCTTTGTACGCCTCATTCACGGAGAGAAAAGACAACCAACCGGGGCATACCTTTTGCGCTCATCGGCTCATGACATCTACCTTAATCTAAAAACAAAAGAATTTCATGGAACAGTGTTCCCGCTGAAATCTATCGCTGTCTGTTTGTTGCTTCTTAGGCTAGGCTTATTGCGTTATTGCGTTGTATTGCTTCATTTTCCCGAGTCATCCTATTGGTCTAAACAGGCGGTCAACACTGTTTGCTCAAATTGTGTAGTTTCAATTGCCTATTGTTTTTGCCTAGCGTGATTCTTATTGGTAGAAAATAGAGGCATGACAGTGGCCCATGCCATTCCACCCTGTAGATGTGTCTGATTTCTTCTACAATCACAGAGCAATCCAACTCACAGGACCTCACGACGGGCAAGAACTTCAGCTGCGTTTCTGGGTTCTAGACGGCGAGTTAGCGTGGATGAGACAAAGCATCGAGCAATCAACTGCTAGAACTGCGGCATCCACTGCAGCGACATCAATGGAGGGCCACACACCCCTGGTCAGCCTTTGTCCCGGCAAGACGTTGACGACACAGGAGGAGGAGGGGGCCGGTGAGGTTAGTAGAGGACTGGCGGCCTCTGTCTCTAGGCTCTGGCTCTGCCACTTCAGGTTTGGGGCTTTGGGTACAGTGTCATCTTACAACAAGATTATTTTTGGACCAGGTATAACCGTATAGCTATTTTTTTTAATATATACTCTGTATTACAAAAGACATCCTTATAATGTAAAGGTTAATCTCATTCTCACACTCATGTTTAGTTTGATAGCTATGTGTTTGTAATAATGTCTATGAGGAGCTTATATAATGCTGTTAATTGTTTAAAAACTACTCACCCCAACACCCAGAAGATGGGTCCCTACTTCTCTCACTTACTCATTTTAGATTGAGAAGCTTGAGCTAAAATGTATCTCAGGTTTGATGATGGGCAACATGACTTAAGAGTTTTCCGAATAAATACGAGGTTCCAGCACACATTAAGGGAGAATAAATACTTGATCACTTGAACTGGTCTTCCAATATCAACAGGTAAACCTCAAATTCATTTATGGCAGTAATAAAAAGTTTTCTTAAGATATACGTAATTAAAATCGAATGTAAGGTCTGTTTTAAAAACTAATATCATTCAAATGTGAAATCATTTAAAAAAAAGTTGTTATAAATCTCGATGACCCAATGAAGATAAACTTGGTGCATGAGTTTTCTCTAATAGAGATGGGGAGGAGATGGAGTAGTGCTTTCATAATAAACCATTCAGGAAGAAGATCAACATTTTATTGGTTTTTTGTTAAAACTGGATTTACACCACTATGTGAGTTATCAAACAATTAGATTTGTTCTACTGTGTTTGTTTCATATTCATTGTCTTCTACTTTTGAAAGCTATGTGGTCATTTTTTGAATATTGTTGTCTATGTTATGGAAGCTCTTGCTTTCGGGTGTATGATATTTGTATTGTTTGTTTTCGTGTGTGTGTCAATGTGTGACTGTGTATTCTTTAGGTATATATTTTGGCAGGATTTGCAAGCAAAAACGTATATAGACTTATAAAGTATTGTTTATGGTATCCTTTTCTGTTAGTCAAAGGTATTAAATTTGGGGTAAAATAAAATTATTTTACTTTTGGTACTAAAGTTGGCTGAGTCATGGCTTCATAATAATTTCTCTTTTAGAAATAGTGTTTTTGCAGGCATTATGTTCAGGGGATCTAGATCATATGAACATAAAGCCATAAGGAGATTACTAATACATTAAAGAGCTGAACAAACATAGGAATAGCAAAGGGAACCAGATATTTGTGAACTACTAAGCTAAAGCAGAATACTATTTACTTTGTAAATAGAGTAGAAGAGTAGCTGGATTAGATAATGCTTCACTTTGTGAAAGCATGTGTAGTTTCTGACTTGAAGATATATTCCAAGCATTCAATGAATAAGTTATAATAATTATGTTTATTGTTATTATTTTTAATTAATGTTGATGCCACTCTCTCATGAAGGCATCTGCAGACTGGGCATTGTGGTTAGGGATGATAATGGAACTTTGTGGCAGCCATAAGGGAAACTCATAGACACATAGAGTGATCTGGTCATCAATGGAAGTTGATACAGAGCAGCGACATCGGTTAGGGAGATGACTATCTGGGCGTCAAGGGAAGGTTGGGAAAATATTATCATTTAAAAAAAAAACAGAATTGTATATGTCAACATTGATTTTAATATTGTACGCCTATAACTTTTAATAGGGTAAGTACGAGTATAACTATCATACGTAGTAAAAGTATCAATATTGACAACATTGGTTTTTAATATTGTACTCCTCTAAAAAAATAGTCTACTCCTAAAGCTTTTACCAGGGGAAGCAGTATTTCTAGGGGACTGATCTGTCAAACTTGGAGGAGCTGTATCAGTTCTGAAATGAATATGATGTTCTGAAAGACCAAATGGAACATTTCAAAAATGTAATTGTAAAAGATATTATTTGTCCCAGGTTGGTGCAGCCAGGAAGACCCTTGAAGAGGATGGCATTTCTGGAAACCATGACTATGAAAGCGAGGAGAAGTTCTCAATGTCGGATAATTAGATTAACCATTTTCTGTGCATCATTGTCATATCAAGATATGATAGTTTGGATGTACTAAAAAAACAGAATTGGTAGAGGCACTTTTAGAGGCCTTTGAAAATTTCAGCTCAAGACATATGATATAAAAGCTCAGGAGGAGAAAACAAGTCACCCCATAGATATAAGTTAGTATAGTCACCCCTTCCCCCCTCACCCCACACACCCACAAGCACATATAGTTTGCTTTGGTATAAAGAGATATTACCCGAAATGAGACTAAGTAGGTTTGAAAATTCCAAACATGGGACTGTCATGTTTTTATTCCCAAAATAGGACTAATTACTGTCATGTTTTGGCAGTACCAAACTTAAAACATGACATTATTTTCCAAACTTGACAGTAATTACTCCTATGTTGAGAATAAAAACATGACAGTCCTATTTTGGAATTTTCAAACTATTTTAGTCCCATTTCGGGAACTTTCCCTGGTATAAAAGTATATAACTATATAGTCCATACATTAATTGAAAGGGATTGTCATCATAATGTTTTGAAACGCATGTCCTATACCAGAAAGGGGTAGTTTGATGATATGTTTCTTAGAAATATGATGCCAGGAGATGTTGGTTAAAAAGTTATAGGACTGTAACTTATAATTAATTTGGTCAAAAACAACCCTGGAGATAAGTAAATCATGCTAACTGCTTTAAATAATCATTTTACTTTCTTTACAAAGACTAATAAAATTAAACTTTTACAACTGTCACATGAATGTATGTTTATATTTAAGACTTTATACAGTTAAGCACATTTTGCCTTGGCCTATTTAATCACACCTTTATGGAGTATACTTTTATTTACCCAAGGTTTATGGCCTTGATATACGTTTACGAAAATCACTGATCATAATACAAAGGAATATTAGAAGAGAACACCATAGTTTATACTTTATACTTGATACTTGATGTATACCAAGTACACATTTCAATAAAAGATGCATGAAATTCATAGTTTGTAGTAAATCCTCAAACAAGGCACATTTCTAACTGGTCCTATGCGTATAGAGTTTATATTTTTAATTTATAGTAAATATTATATATATATATATGGAGTATATTATAAACAAAATTTATATTGTAATGTATTTTTATTTATAATAAAGTACTATATGTGTAGAAGTACATGTTTCTAGATATATATTGTACATATTGATATAGATATGGGTGATTGAATATTAACATTCGAAGTATATTTATTTATTTTAGATTTTTTTTTTTGCATCCTGATGTTCTGTTATTGGGCTGAAAAAATAATTAATTAATAGTAATGTCATGCCCCCGAGCATTATGGTAGCTTCAACAACCGCTGTGAATTTTTAAGAATTCAATATTATTAGAGCATGCTATGTACTCTCTACGTATCATAATATGTACCACATATTCCTTTTTTGGCCGTACCGAAATATGTATCACACTTTCGTTTTTTTTTTAAAGAAATCCACCCCAAGAGCAGCTATAATACACTTCAGTAAAATAAACAGTGCTGCTACAGTGCCAAAATTTTCTTACTTAAAAAAGTTATAATAAACTTATAATCATCTTAAGCTTCGTGAAAGACACCACCCTTTCACTAGATGTTTTAAGGATCACCCGCGACATTTATTTTGTTTGTTACTTTATATCACAAATAATATGTTTCCATAACATTTTACTCTGTTTACTATTGGCCTAATTTACTTATTATCTGTTCTTTAGCTCATTACTTTTAAAAATTGCATGTTCCTAACAATGTATATATAATATCCTCTCAAAATGAGGATAACATTTTTTTGTTTTTTATTCCGTGCATCGCACGGGTGAAATTCTAGTTTCACAAATGAGAGGGGCTAAGAAAATTGAAAATTAAATAATCCCAAATTTATGTAATAAGGAGTACATTATAACTTTTTTACTTGTAATCCATTTTTTATAAAAAAAAAAATGTACTCGTATTCAGAATTTTTAATTTTTTATGACCTTTCATATGATACCAATATTGTATATATAAAGTTTAAAAAATAAAAATATGTATTTTTCATCAGTTGGAGATATTTATGTTCAAAGTTTTTGTTAAGTACATCGAAATGCTAAAATGAAGAAAAAATATTTTTTGACACATTTCAATTATTATTTTTTCAGAAATAGGTAAAAACTAAGAAAGTAAATAAATCCAAAATTATTTATTTTTACATTGAAATGGTGGTGGACTTTAAAAATCAATAATTATTCGCAAAAAGATATTGAGGAAAAAAATGATATAAAAGCAAAGTTTTAATTAAGAATAATTTTTCTGTCAAAAAAATGAGTAAATTTGATGATTGAATATATTGACGGTGCTAGATTGCAATGAAAATTGAATTGACTGAGTGAATACGTATAAAGTGGTAGGAAAATTGATTTGTTGACGGAATTGGGTTGCGGTTAGCCTTATAGGCTGATCTAAGAAATTCTTAGGCCCGGCCCAGACGAGGTTCAAGTGGTGCCATTAGGCATGACAATGGATCGGGTCGGGGCGGGTACTACAAGACCCGGACCCGCCCCGTGACTTCACTGGGTGGTCCGCCCCGCCCCGTCGTAACTGAATTAGCTAGTATGCATTTCTATTTTTCTGAAGTTGTTACCACTTGAATCTATAGAAAGTTTATCTAAATAATTATTATATATATATAATCAAAGTCGCAATACACTAAAACTTTCAAAATTTTAAAAATATTACTTAGACTGAAATATTTAATCTACTTATATTACTTAAAATGTTATATATATAAAAGACATTGATAATCTATCGTTCATCTCATTCAAATTTAAACATTAATATTTTATAAGACCAACGAATTTATGATTTATTGTATACACACACATGTATGTGGAAGTATATTTGTAATATAATTTTTAAAAAAAAAAGTATGTATACTTAAATATTGAGCGGGGTGGGGCGGCACAGGTCAATACTAATACAGTAATACCCGGACCCGTCCCATTGTATGGGCGGGGCGGAGCAGACCCACCCCATAATCCCATTTGTAAGACGGGGTGGGGCGGACCCGCCACAAATGTCTCGGGCTAGGTTGGGTCATTGCGGGACGGGTTTTTTTGACATGCCTAGGTGCCATTGCACAGGTCCCCTATTCATAACAGAGCATCCAAATTTTGTTACTACCTCTATAAAAGATATATCTTCCTATTTCAAAGTAGGTGATATTAAAAATAGTGAAAGAATGTAGAATTATTGAGGGTGTGACGGGAAGGTAATGAAATAGAATTATTGGAACATATGAATATTACGGTTAAAAAAAAAGGAAAGTGAGAATATGAGTATGGAGGGAGATATCCATGAGAAGATACTCCATAAATATACTCCGTATTTGTCCGTTGGTTACTACGAATTTGATCGGAAGTCGGAACCTGTGTCCAACCTTCGGCAAACGAGAAGTCAGAATACGAAACGATTGTTTTCTAGGAACGAGGAGGCCGTGCGAGTTGACCCGACCGAGTTTCATAAAGATTCAATTTCTTCCGAGGATCGAGGAGTCGAGTTTATCCAACTACTTGAACGAAAATTTTATTATATATTTCTTACTTCAGGGCTTAAGCCATTTAGTTACACCAGGCTTCTAGTCGAGATTATAGGGGGACTTCTCATTTCTCAGGTTGCTTCGGTGATCTTTTCTCTATGTCATTATATTATACGGAGTATTATTTGTTATCTTCTCCATTTTACTTTAGATTTAGACAATACTACGTATCAATTTGGATGTAAAAAGAGAAAAAAAGAAATATTTCAGTATCAATATATTGTTAGTAAATATTTCGAAGTACGTTTTGTTTATTAGGGTCCCCAATTTAATTTTGAACAGGGTCCCTAATAGGTAAGGGCTGGGCCTGCTAAGAATCACTCAAGCTCTTGTGGTCAACAAGTAAGACTGTAAGAGAGTAGAAATGTGCTCTATATATCATTTAGCTGACAGAAATAAAGAAAATAGGAAACTGAAAAAGTTGAGAACTTATTGAAGATGGTTTTGGAGCTTCTAATTTCTAACCTGATCTATGAAATGCTTTCTAATAGATAGTTATTCCTTGATTTTTGAAAAGTTTAGAGTGTTAACATTTCCTAAATGATTCATGCTTTTCCTCATCTTTGTTAATTTCTAAACAAAGACCCTTGGATTTCTAAACATAGGTTGCTAGATTTGTTATTATGTACTTTTACACCCTCTTCATACTGGATGGTATGGAAATATGTTCAAAGCTTGATACAGAGATCATGAAACATGGCCCAAAGATCCTGAAAACTTGAATAGGGAAATTGAACTTCACTTGAAATGGATAGGAAGGGGAGGTAACTGAGTGTGTTTGACTCACACCGATAATGAGAATAAAGTTACTTTGGTTTGCAAAATCTTTAGCATTACCCGTTTTCAAAAGTGATCATAGATTGTACACTGTTATAGATGCTTCTCAATTTATTTTTTTGAAATCATGGAAGCATCTCTTGGACATAAACTAGTTCACAAATAATATTTAAGTAATGTGAATTTCACACAAATGTCAGAAGTAATGATTGTTCTCTTCTAACAAAATCTTGTGTAATACAGGCTCATGGAACGGGGTATGTGAGACTTAATGCTTTGAAGCTCAAAAACAATATTTTGATCTAAACAGTGTTACTTGTGAAGAACTGAAAATAGTGCATTATGAAAGTTCGTTTGTGACATGCAACTCATTGCGTTAAGTAAATTTTTAACTATTTAAATCTTTTCAATATTAAAAACTGGACACAGAAATCTTTTTAAACTTTCTTTGCATTAAACTTTACTCACAAATCGACAAGGCTTGTGTATTTCTTTTATGTTTTATGGTCTTTACTTGATCATCTTCTAAGAAATCAAGTTTTGATACTTTTAGTGAACTACGTCCAACAAGAAAGAAAGCACATATTCGTTCAAAGAAACGCAACAAAGTTCTAGTGCAGAAATGGATGACAAATGCTTTGAAAGTTTTGATTCTTTCTGGAATGCATTCATGAGCATCGATTCCATCACAACTCTGAATGAAACTCTTGGTCCTCTAAGTGTGACTAAGTTTGATTCTAATGGTTTTGATGCAAAAGCTCTCATTGATGGTATCATACGTAATGCTGCTGCTGCTAAAAGATCAAAGGCTCAGTTTTGTGAAGATTTAGTTTATATGATTGTGATTGGTTTGACTAATGGAAACATTAGAGCTACAGAAGGAAGAATTAAGGAACTTTCAGCAAGGTATAAGATTCGCATCAGAGCTGCAAATGCATATTCTAGGATTGATGGTCGTGGGTTAACTTTTGCAAGAACAATTTCATTATTTCCTAATCTTGCTAGCATGTTGCTACACAAGTCACCTGGCATAACCAGGAAAGTGAATCAATCTTCTCTGAACGTGCAAGAACTCCCTTCTGCTATGCAACATTTTGCATTTGCTTCTTTGATTCCCAAGTGTGTTCACAAGACAATCTCAACTGTTTTCATGTTTGCCACTATCGCTTACATGATTGATTTTTCAAAGACCATAACGCCTAGCCTTGTGACTAAAACAGCTAAGGAGCTATATCAAGTGCAAGATAAATATTTTAATATCGCCTATGCCAAGTCTCGCTATGCTGAAACAGCTAAGATTGGGTACTTAATGTCATATGGGCTTCATCTTCCTGAGAATTTTACAAAGGTGATCAATGTTGCAAGTAGGCTGCAATTTGAAGTGTTTGGTTCTGTGATGGATGCAGAGGGAATCAAGAAGGAGGTTATGAAGAATAATGTTTTGCATTTGGCTGATGAGGCTGCTCAGAACGCAACTGCTGCTACAGGGATAGTCCCCATTTCTTTCTAAAATGACGTGCTTGGCGAGGTAAAAGCAGTGCACACCCAAGCATCAGTGGACAACACTTGGCGTGTAGTTGCTGACCATTTCATGCCTTTACTTGGTTGGAAATGTTTCTATCCTTCTGTTCTGAGCTTTTACATTCACCGATTAATAAAAAGTGTGGGCTTTTGATGCTTTTGGCAGCTTGTCTCATCTTAATTGTTTTTGTAGTCTTCAACTTTCAAGCAAATCAAAGTCCAGTTATTCAAGGTTTTACTGTTAGTTAAAGTACTAAAAAGGTGCTAAGATACCCAATATAGGTGTTAAACTTTTATACCAGCGCATGACTCTAATTAATTAGAACCAAGGAAAACAAACTCTAACCATTAAAAAGGCTGGAAGTTATTTCAACCTATGAGAATGATAGCTTGAAGATTTTTCATAAACAGAAGAATAACGTGTCCCTTATTTTACCCTTTTAATTGTCTTTTTTTCATTTTGTGATGGTTAGGGATGAGGATTACTTGATACCGTATCTGTTACATGAAAGTTGTTCCAAATGCACAAGGTTAACAAGATCGACATCGGGAAGCTAAAAAGGAATATCATTTTCAAAATGAAAAATAGAAATTAATTTATCATCATTGAAGAATCAACAACTAACAACAGAGAGATCACAAAAAAAGTTTTAAGAGGTGCACCCTTTAACCCCAAGTTCTGCACATAAAAAATAAGGGTGCAAAACTTCTAAGGAAACCATGAGTCCATGACTCCCCAAGAGTACTTGGAAATGCAAGCATGTCTTCATAGAGGACCTGGTTTCAACTTTGAAGATACATATGTATAAAAATTTGCCAAACTTCCAGAATGAAAAACAAACGGCATAGAAGAAACTGATAGTCCGGGTAGCTAGTCATGTTCGGTTCTTTTCAACAAATAGAACACATTATAGTACACATCATTATATTTTTCATCAATGTACAACCAAATAATAATTTATGAGAGCCTGAAGAACAAATAAGTTTCATTACAAATGAAAAATTGTTAAGTGATCCCTAGACAACAATCAAAATGTTTCAGTCACCACTCCCTTTTGTTTCCCATCCTCTCATCACTCCAATTGGCTCCTTCGTTGTTTGTCTACCCTCTTCGTCCCTCGAGAGATTTATGAGGCTCGGTAAGATGGAGTGACGCTGGGAGCGAATCTGTGTCAACTTATAAGGTAGTATATCCTGCTACTATGGACCAGAGAATGCTGTATATATAGTCTATAGACTAGTGAACACAAAAAACAAGACTACCATGAGAGTTCCTCAAATTGGAATCCCTACCAGATTAGAAGCATGCATATTAAGCTGCAATTCGCGCATATGTTATTCCAGGTTACCATGATAGGTTTATGACCCCGTTGAAAATAACTTGGAACGTATGCCCCTGCAATAGCTGACGCTAAATTTAGCCAGGTTAGAATGGTTAAGAACATAACTCCAAGTGAACATGTCATATTGTCATGTTTTAATGAGTTGAATGATCTTGAAAGCAGGGTAATAGCAGCATACAGCATACTAGCCCCTTCTAAAGAATCCAAGCAATTATCCCAGGGGGTATAAAGGTTAATAGCCCAGTCTGATTATCCAGTTATTTAAAAAGTCAAATATTTAGTACAATTGAATTGACACTAAACCAAGTCACTATCCAAAAATCGAAATGAGGAATAACGAATTAGTGAAAAGTATGTACTGAAAACTGAACAAATGAAAGATGTATTGTCTGATTCTGCTGATTTAAAAAATATATATATTTAAAATATATTTTATTATAAAATAAAGAATAAATTATATAAAAAAACAGCTAAAATGATCTTCTACGGTAACTTCAACCAACAAAGCCAGAAAGGTAACTCCAACCTTACTTTTTCTTATTATTACAGATTTCAGCGCGCGTATTCAAAAACTACGTGTTTAACGAAAAAGTTGGCCGATAAGCCAAAAAACAGGGTCACCAAACGGGCTTTAAATGTAATTTTTCAAAAATCAACAGAATAAGCCAATCCAGTCTTTTCAGCCAGAACTTCATAAATTTCAACAAAACCAGTCAATATAGCCGATTTGGGTTTTACCAAACAGGCTTTTCTTTTTTGGAATGTTGTGCGTTTATATGTTTATTACTTCTATCACTAGTGAATTATTATGATGAATGTTTAGTTTTTTACTTTAATCAGGCTAATTATTGTTGACTGGTCGTTAATCAGGCTTGTATATTGGGAATTTGGGGTGTTGGTCGGAGTGCAGCCGAGTGCTACTATACTTCTTTTCAATGCAAAGAGCGTACAAAATATCTCACTATGTTCTTTGTTTCCACCAAACAGGCTATCCTCGTGTTTCTTTAGGAAAATTTGCATATTGTGTGATGTGTCGTTGAATAAAAGTTGAGGTTTTGGGTAATTCTAAGCACAACAAATGTGTCAAAGTAATACTCCATCCGTCCCAATTTGATGATCCCGTATTTCCTTTTTGGGCCGTCCCAAATAGGGGTGGACTCGCCCCGGTTCAGGCCCGGTTCGGGCCTGGGCCCAGCCGGGCCTCGGGCCAGGAAAGTTGGGCCCGAGCCCGAACCGCCGGTGGGCGGTTCCGGTCCCGGTTCCGGGCCAAACCGGGCCGGGCCGGGCCTAACCGGTTCTATTTTTTTTTTTGGCTCTTCTATTTAACCCCAACCCCTCCCCCTCAACCCCAAACCACCCCAAACCACCTCAAATGGCCCAAAATACCTAATCCAACCCAAAACTTAAAAAAAATTCAAAAAAAAAAATTAAAAACCGGCCCGAACCGGGCCCGAACCGGCCGGGCCGGTTCACCAAAAACTGGGCCCGAGCCCGGACCGCCCAGCAGCCGAGCCGGGCCGAACCGAACCGGTGGACCCACCGGGCCCCGGGCCGGGCCGGGCCGCCCGGCCCGAGTCCACCCCTAGTCCCAAATTGATAGTCTCATTTCCCTTTTTGGAAAGAAATATGTGGTCCACATCATTTCACCTTTTTCTACTCAAATCACAACCACAACTTTTACCTTTTCAACCACTTCCTTATCTTTGAACCCAAAAGAAATGGGATCATCAAATTGGGACGGAGGGAGTACGAAGTACTGGGTACTACGTATTAGAATTCGAACCAAAATTGGAAGATAGACATAAAAGATACTCTTATTTAGAATTCGAACTGTGTGTGTGTGTCCTTATATGCTAATATGCTGCCGCTGTGTGGTAACAATTGTGCATAATATTATACACATAAAGGCATCACCATTATACTTATACATACCATTTTCATTTGAATAGATAAAATTATTATTATGAGAATTGCTGCCCATATGAGCTGGGCGCTGTCTGGGGGCTGGGGCTAGTGACAAATGAGGACAGGTTGAAATGTGTTAGTTTTCCTGGAGGACTGGAGGTTTGTCTTTTTAGAGACGTTTCACTGTTTTCCGTCCTACTTGTTATATATGTTCCCACATTATATGATCACAGAGGTGCAAATCATACAAAAAAGTAGAGCTGCTAGATTCTAGTCCGAGTTTATTTGGCTATAAGAAATATCACTGTCATTTTAGGCGTCTGAGTATAAGCTATTTGATGGATTTTAAGTTTTAAATCTGTGAGATATTTTCTCAACCCCTTCTTTGCAATCTCCAGCGAATCGCTTCACTCCCTCCCCAAATCCAGCAGCTTTATGCTCCACAGAGTGTAAAGAGATGCAGATCTTCTTTGTGGCATTGTCTTTTACCATTACAGCCTCCCTTAATCCTCTTTGTGCCAGCTCCCTTGCAATGGAAATATATAAATGTATCTTCTCCATTATCCTGTGAATTGTATCTCTTGATTTTCCCCTAGCTGAATCAGCCATTCCTCTAAGCCTGTCCTCCAAATTCTCAGCCCTAGATACAGTTCCTTCTATTGACAACTGCTCTCCAGCACTTGGCCAAATGGCAGGTGTAGTATTTGCTTCTTCCTGTAGGTCATCATCAACAACCACCTTGATGCCATGTTTCTCCCAGCGATCTCTTGCCACTTTCAGGGCATTAGCTTGGTCTCTAGCTCTTTTAGCCTCATCTTCAGCCCAAGCTCTGAGTCAAAGAATTGGCTGAATATACATATCAATTGGAAAAACCAGTGAAACAAAAACGGCTTTTTTCACTTTGGACTTAGTTCGGACTAACAAATCAGACCAGACCAACAATAATTTATAACAACATACATGTATTGCAATAACCATATGTAGCCCTAAATAACTACATAATGAACAGGCCCGAAAATTTTAGGACCAGACCATAAACATACGTAAATTTAGGACCAGATCGTAAATAACAATCATGGTTGCAATAACCATACGTAGCCCATAAACATACACCTATAATAACAAAATAATCAGACCAGACCAAACCAAACTGCACCCGTAAATTTTAAGACAAATGAACAGGCCCTAAATTTTATGAAGATATGGTTGCTTACATACCTAGCCATTGACAGTGCTTTTCTCTCGACCTCTAGCTCGTATTGCAACCTTGATATTGCCTGACTTTCAAGGTCAGCGTCTTCCCGGAGCTTTTTGAGCCTTTCTTTGTCATAGGAGATCTCCAAGTTGTTAGTCTTAAGAGTATGAAGCTGTTCCTGTACTTCACTTCTTAACCGGGAAAAGACTTCCATTTCTGAATCAATGGCAGCACGCTCCTTCAGTAAGGAAAGATTTTCTTCCTCCCATTCAGCTTGTATCCTTTCTAATTCTTGTCTTACATCCTCAGCCATTTTCTGAACCGCATCATTCTTCTCTCTTTCCAACGAGAGTTCCTTCTCGTAAATTGCATTGACCTCTTTCTCCGCTTCAGCTATTAGAGCTTTCTGTGCAGTGACAGCTTCTTCAGCCATATAATCGGCATCAATGCGTGCTAGCTCCTCGGCAACAATGTCATGAGCCTCACCAGTTGCAAGCGCAATAGCAGCTTGAGCTTTAGTCACGGGTTTATCTGGCTGGAACAGTCTTGTATATCCTGCAAAGAGGCTATTGATATTTAACCACCTCACATGTAAAGAAAAAATGTAATCGTTGAAGCAGGATAAGTCTCACCAAATGCAAGAGCTATTATTCCTTGTTCCCCTGATGCTAAGTCTGCTGCCACAGCAGGCCATGCATCTGGATGGATCTTCTCAATATCTATGAATCCAGAGAGTTGCTTCAAAGTCTACCAATGAAGTAAAAGGAAATTAAAAAAATGAATTGTTTTATTGTTTGTACTTTGAAGTTATTAGTCATTTCATGTAAATTTCTTCTAGGAAAAAGATAGCAACAATTTTTGTCAGTGTGAATGCTACCTTTTGATCAACCAGAGGAAGCAGTCTTTTCTCTAGGGCCATCTTCCAACTTAGAAGATCCTGACGTGACAAGGGACTGCATCAAGGTCTATTACGAATTAGATAAGAGGCAATGGAATTGTCAATTCGCCTAAAACCGAGGCCACTAGAAAGCATAATACATCATCATCATCATCATTACCCCAATGCTGCAAAGGCTCCCACCTACGGTGGCCGGTGGGGTAAGGGGGAGTCAGATGTACGCAATACCCTTGTGCTAAAGCACAAAGAGACTGTTTCCGGATGACCCAAAGTGAAAATCGCGTCGAAAATTACATGGACTGACTATTGCTTGATAACAAAGAAGAGCAGACAGTTTAGTGAGGCATTTTGTTTTATTCCATCATATTCCCAAGCCAAAAAATAGTGAGTCTTTGGCTCCAATTCAAATGATGGAAATAATCTAAGAAAGCATAATACAAACAGTAACAATTTAGATGAGTGCATACAATGAATACAGATGTGAAAGTCGTCTAAGAAATGAAAGCAATCTTTGAGGTCAGTCACAGTATAATCTAGTTGCAATTTAACAAAGATCCCTCTGCAAATATGCTCTCGACACAAACAGACAACTATAACTTGATAACAAAGTAATTAACATGATAATGAAGCATTTCATGAGCTCACCTGTCAGGAGAAAAGAAGAGGGGACTTTGGTCTCCATCTGCAGATGACTGTGTATCACGTCTTGATAGCTTGCTGGAGATGAGACCAGCTTCTGCCAAGCCTGAAACATTACAAACATCAGGAACTAAATTGGACCAATCCAGAAAAAATACTTCTCAGAAGATCACAGATCTTAAGCTCTACCTTGTATGCAGGGAAAGTCAGGATCTTCAATTGTAACATCATCAAAGGCAAGCTCAGTGACATTCTCGATATACATTGCAGGATAGATTTTGGAGACAGTGGACCTAAAAACAAATACATCATGATAGCATGTATGCAATTCAGATGGACATGCAGTCATTTTATGCATGTCCTAGGAAGCAGTATGTGTACTACTAATGTGACGCTCTATTTTAAGATTCATATACCTTGATAGAGCACAGCTAGACGCAACTAACCAGCGAGCATATTCACGGCGAGTACAAAGGTCACTGGGCCGAACATCATCCTCAATAACCTAAAAATGTAATGCTATCAGACCAGCAGGTACAGTTACAAACAATTGCACCCTGATCTTGAATTTCCTACTGCAGGACTATATCTAACAACTTAGCTAGGATTTTTAATTAGACTGGTGATAACTTTGATGCATGTATATATATGATTGTGGAAAGCCAGGCATAATGAACTTTGGTTTGCCAAGTTTAAATAAATGAAAGCAAAACGACCTTCAAAACTTGTAAGGCTGCTAGTGCCTGACCATGGATTTGATCAATGACAGCAGGAACCAGCACCTTTCCTGGAAGTGTTTGCAAAGCTGCAGACACAGAAGAAGGAGCAGGTATGCCAGCAGAAGGAAATATTTCTTCATAAATTGAAGAGTTGTAGCTTAATCCGCTTGCTTTGTTATCATTATAAATGTTTTCTTTTAGTTCTTTAGAATACTGATTCATGACAGTGACCTCCAATACTTTTCCTGATGATCCGCGGGCTTCTGAATTTAAATTGTCTCCTTCAGCTGGAACCTCAACCATATTCTGTATGTTAACATTCTCAACCATAGATTCTACCGTAGAGGCAGACTGTGAGTTTACAGGTTCATCTAAATCGGAAACTCCTTCCTGCTTATCCATACTTGGATTTGTTAAACTGGAAGTATGTGGTACATGGATTGCATTTGTGTCATCAAAGTTTGCGCCAAAAGGCCCATATTGCTCATTTACTGATCCTGGATCTCTACCAGCAAAACTAATATCTTTACTTCCAAAGCTTGAGTGACGAAAAGAGTCAGAAACTCCAACATCAGGTGATGCAGATGAATTGTCATCACTCACTATTTGATTATGCGAACCATGCTTAGCGGGGGAATTGCCATCATGGTTTTCAGGATGTAAAAGGGGATCATTGTATATATCTGCATTGGTTTCTTGATTGTCACTTCCTTGCATTTTATTGTTGAGTATATCATTCTTTGATTCAACTCTATCATTGTGATTATCACTGATGACTGACGTTTCTTGTTGTGTAGTTAAAGGGTCCATGCATTGCTTCAATCCTGTTCAAAAACTAGGAGTTCATATATCTACTAAATTCTAAAGTGTATCAGACCAATAGGAAGACTGAAAATGTAATTGGAGGGGGGAAATAGTGGCATGATATCAGAGGGCGGTTTAGCTATTGGAAAACGCTAACCTAAATAGTTTCAGAAAAGCCTATAAACATTGGGGACAGATATTTATCTGAATCTGCAAAGTAGTTTTCCTTGGACCATAATGTTCATACTCATATATAAAGCATATACTAAGAATCACTTACTTGGCTTGCACAGTTTGCTTATTGATAGAGTGGCAAAGACTATTCCAGCCACTAGTACAACGCCAGCTACTCCTGCTTGCAGAAGCCCTGAGAGTACGCCAATAGTGTTACTAAATCAGGATAGAAGCATTTATCTAAGGATTAAAGATACAACCATGCAGATGAGTGAGAAGACAAAGCTAATGTTATCATTTCACAAGCTCCGCTGAAGAAGTGAAGTCCAATATATAAACCAATTTCAGATCCAACCAAGGAAAAGTGATGCGATTATATAATAAATTAGAGATGTCACAGAACAGGGCTCACCTCCAATGGGTTGCTTTTCCTGAGCTTCAATCGACCTTTCAGCTTCATCAGCTTCAGACCATCCACCGAATTCAGCTTCCGGAGTAACCGAATTAACCAAAAAATTACGCCTTTCCAGTCCATTACGATTTCTCGCGTGGTGATTCTCCCCGAGAAAGAGTAAATGCAGCCTGTGATTGTAATCCTTCTTCCCAACACACACTCGTACTAACAGGGTTGAAGGCTTTCTGCAATTTAAAGCTAACCGGAGTTGAAATGAATTTGGAGATAATGTTGCAGTCAAAGAACCCATCTCTGAACTTGACAAATTTGGAGTTCACCTCAACTTTAGATATTGTAATTTGTAAGCAGTTCATAGGGACTAGGGAGTATGTAATGCCCTCTCACATCATGAACTTTCTTTACCAGCTCAGATCAAGACTTTTTTTTAGGATCATGAAAAAACGAATTTTATTTTAAATCAATTAAGACAAAGAGTAGACATATTTTACCGGTACACAAACATACCTAGGATTTTAGGATCCAATTAAGAACTCTAGACGTATAGCCGGTCATCTCATACAAAGTAATTTAAGCGAGAAACGAGCAAATTTAAACCTAAAACAACCATAACTGAATACAAAGCAACTTGACTCGATAAACCTGAAACGAGCAAATTTAAACCTAAAACAATCGGAACTCAAAACCTGTCTATCAAAAGAATTCCAAATATACATACATTCAAGCCAAACCTCCTCGAACTAAAATAAAAAACAAGTACTACTAAAGAGAAAATAATATTGAAATAAAGTTTATCCGCAAAACTCTTTCCGTACGGAGGTGATATCTTTTCCTGGTACGGAGATGATTCCATAGGAGGACGAGCTCTTGTAGTCTGAGTGAATACTAACTCCACCACCGTCAGATCGATCGACCAAGGGAATGGTTGTAATAGGGATGAATACTAACTCCCCCCACCGTTTGATCTAACTCGGACGAGTTGGGAGACCTCGCCCACTTGATCTCGGCTGATGACCAAGGGCACCCGTGGGTGATGAGGGCGCTAGGTGAAATCCGGAGGAACCTGACAAACCAAAATGATGCGGAACGGACTGTGTATTCTTCCGAGACAGAGCGCGCCCCTCCATCGCCTATTTGGTGTATGGAATCTTTTGGTGAGAACACAGGGGATGAGGCCTCTCGCACTTCAGCCTTTACGAGGATCGGTAGGATGTCGTTCACTCGAAGGCTTGGAGGTCGAGGCCGCTCGGGAGCACGCCAGCATAATATTAATGTCGAGATAGGATGGACAATGATGGTCCCCCACAACAGCCACCGAATAAGGGAGACCACTCCATTGTGCAGAATGAGGGTCGTCGTTTCCAGCACCTGGAGGGGAACGACCACTGGATCGTGTAAGTACCCCCGCGGGCCCAGTATGCCCGCGCGGGGTGGGGGTGGGGGAAGCGGCATAAAACATCCGCACTACACCTATACCCATCGCACAGGAGGCCACGGTGGCAGCCTTACGAAGGCAAATTGGCGAGCTAAACCGTCAGGTGGCTAGATCTCCGGCATAGTCAGAACTCTACCTCACTTCCCCTTTATTTGCGAGGATCATGGCTGCGGAGATCCCTTAAGATTGCAGGCCGCCGAGCGGCCTGGTCTATAATGGAGTCGAAGACCCAAAGGCTCACTTGCTCAGCTACCAAGGCTAGCTCATGCTATTGGGCGCATCTAACGATGCGAGCTACATATTGTTCTTCATTACCCTCCTGGGTCCAGCACAAGAGTGGTTCGGCCAGCTGCGGCCTGGAACCATCGACATCGATGAACGGTTCAAGCATTTCCTTGCTCAGATCGCCTCTAACACAACCCCGAAGAGGCACTTCAGCTACCTCAACATCGTCGAATAAAGGTTAGGCGAATCTTTCTCCAGATTAGCTAAACAAAATAAAAAAGTTTGATTAAATAAAATAAAGTAATTAATATGGAGCATCTAAAAATGAAGGCAAACTATGAGCCGTTGGACTAAAGTAGCAGCAAAACTCAATGTCAATAGGAGCCTTTGGGAATAGATAGCAACAAAAACCCATTTGATGAATCGACAGAGACTTGTATATATGAGTTAAATCCATTAGTTATTCTTCTAAAGCATCACAACGTCAATTTATCAGAGCCTTGTATATTATTTGTGCCTTGTATATTATTTTTGTCCATATGATCTAATTAATGAAACAACTACATCATTACTTAGTTGAAAGAAATAAAATAAAAAATGGAATTGATTCAAGAGGGAGTACGAAGATTGAGTAAAAGCATGCATTTTTTATCGACAAGGAGAAGGATGGTTCAATTCGCTAGGAGACTAAAAGAAGGGAGGCGAATTAGTGAAGAGAAGGGAGGCAATGGAGAATTGTCAGATGAGAAGGCGTGGGTAGACGAGGAAAATTGGGCGAGAAACTGAATTGGCGATGCCTAAACGCCAAATGTTGTGGCTTTTTATAATTTGCCTATTTAGATATAAAAAAAAAGGTACATAAAAAGCTATATAACCAAACATACCCTGGTCACATTATCAAATATTGGTCAAAACAACAACAAAAAATGGCTCATGGTCCATTAACCAAACATGCACCCCCATTATATTAGACAAACCAAGGTATCACAAAAACGACTTTATCTGGTTAAGGTCCCATAACAAGAGATACATAAATGAACACTATATGCCTTGAGATAGGCAGATGCTAATAACACAAATGTTGGTGCATTTTTCTGACCTACATGATTTTTCAACCTCAAATTTTTCAACTGATTTTGCTCTTTCAATAGCAAGTTTTTCATCCATTTCTTTTTGCATTTCTTCCCTCAAAGATTGTAATGCATTGTTGGCGACACCTCTGCCAAATAGTCGAACATGTCCATTGTATTCTTTCGGCATTATTTTTGCAAATGCATCTTTAGAATTAGCCTCATCACTTCCTTGTGTAGATTTAGTATCTTTCATCGCTTTCTGTTTTGAATACATAATAAAAAATCAATATAAATCACTCACTTTTATGAACAGTTAAAATACAATTAAAAAAACATTTTACAAGTTTCATCATATGACGTCTTGTAGGTTCGATTCTATTTTCTCTTAATGTCTCTTCATACATTTGAATTTTTGTTGGTATCTTGTTTTCACTTTGAGTTGTGTGAAAACATTATGTTACACCATTTGGTACCATTTTTTTACAAACAAATCAATATAATGAAATTAAATAAAACAAAACTTACCAAGTCATGTTTCAATCTCACAAATGACACACACCCAGTAGTTCCCGTGTTTTGATCAACTACACTTATTTCAAAGGTACCATTTTTTTACAAACAAGACAATATAATGAAAACATGTGATTGTGGAGTCGTGGAGTGTTCAAGAAACGCATAAGATCTACCTATACCAAGCTTGAGTGACACCGTCTTTTTGGACGTTCAACCCATCTCTTAGTTGGATTCAAATTTGTCAAAATGTTGTTCTCGCACGACTTGCGTATGTCTCCAATTATCATTTATTTGATCTTAATTAAAACCCATTTTTCATTGCTTAAAAGGTCATATGATTAATCCATATAATGGAAACCGTGCGAGGATGCGCACTTAAGCAAATGGGAAAAATAAACAGATCAGAGGCTCGATATATAGAAAAGGAAATTCATTCTTTGGAGCTGAGCTCCCGGCCAGAACATACAAATGAGGGGTGCAAAACACAAAAAACGGGAGGCGATCCTGGCTATGCTACTCTCTACTCCGCGGCGGCCTCCATCTCATCACCAGAATCATCATCATCGGAGGGAGGAGCAGGTTCTTCACCCTTGGAGATAGCGTCGGCCCGTGCTTGCGCCCTAGCCCATTTCCCTGCGTCTTGCAGCAAGACCGTATCGCTGGTATGATCAGCGAGTACGAAGGGGTCGGGACCGATCTTAACCAGGATCGGCATCAATGCGGCAACAACGTGCTGGTTACCCTTTTCGAAGGAGTCCACCGCCAGGTTCAAGCTAAAGCGATCACCCGAGGGGGTTGCCTGTAGGAGCTCCACCCCGAGGCGTAGTTGCTTCTTCTCTGGAACCCGCGAGAGCGCATCCCCGAAGACCTCGCCCGCGATGTCCCGAGCGAATTCCCGAGCGGCCACCTGGAACTCTGGTGTTTCTTTATAAGAGGCGATGGCCTGGGAAATATAAGCACTAACCACTTGGGCGCCCTCAGGGGTGGTCCCCGGGCTGAGGAAGAAAGAGACCTTTGCATCTTCAGCTGCTGCGCTGCAACCTTCTGGTTGGCCAGGCCTAAGGCATCCTGGGTCTCCTTGAGAAGTAGAGCAGCCGCTTTGGCTTCCTCGCGTGCGTTTGCCATCGCCATGTTGGAGGCGGAAAGGGCCTCATCAGCCTTCCCTAATTCTTTGACTCTAAGGCAAATTTTTCCTTACACAATCCTTGGCTTAGGTTCCTTCATTTTATTCACTTAATTAAGATATCAATTATTCATGAAATTTAAATATGGATTTTGCATCTTTATCGAGATTTTAATTTAGTTTCTGAATATGTAAATTTTAATTAGGGAAAACTGTCAAATAGGTCCTCCTACTATATCAAAAAAGTCAATTATGTCCTCGTACTATGAAATCATTCAATCAAGTCCTTCAACTATGAAAAAATGTTCAATTTATCCTCTTAGCCGGTTTATAACGGGTGATACCGGTAAGTTGATGACTTCAACATCCACGTAGATCTTTTTCTTTTATTTTCTTTATTTCTTCTTCTCCCCTTCACTATCTTTCTCCCAATCGTTCTGGCTCGCTCCTAAGTTTTTTCTTTTCTTTCTTTCGTCTTCTTTAATTACTTAAATCTCATTCCTTATTTCTTTCTTTCTATCTTTCTTCCATCCTTCGTTAGTTCTATTTCGTTCGATGGGCGGCCGGCAATGGAGGTTGGGAAATTTTTAGCCGACGGGGGCAGGCGGCGGTTAATGTGTTGGGCCACGAGTGGCGAAGTAATGGGCAAAGAGTGGTGCACGAAGGTGATTGGAGAAGATGTCGGAAACGGTCGACAACCGACGACTGCTCAGGAAGTTTTGGGCGTCGGCCGACGCGTGTCGGCAGTTGGAAACTTGTGGGCAATGGCCATAGACGGCAATTTAGGAATATATGGACGCCAGTGATAGTGCCCTTCTGCGGAAAGATAATGAGAAAAAGAAAATAAAGAAAGTAAGAAACTCATCGTGACGCCGGATACAGAAACCCAGGAAGAAGAAATTGTGGGGGAGAAGAAAGAGAGAAAAGGAAAAAGGGAAAAGAAAAAGGAAATTAAAAATGAAATAGAGAATGGAAAGAACAGGCCAACTGGACATGGGAAACCGGCTAACTGGCATACAAACGGTGAAAAAGTCATTTTGATTCTTTTTTAATACTTTGAGGACTTAATTGATTCATTTAGTAGTATGAGGATCTAATTGACTTTTTTATACAGTAGGAGGACTTATTTGACAGTTTTCCATTTTAATTATTAAAATAGAAATAATTATCAATAGGAGAATTTAACTTCAATATTAATTGACAAAAATGTTGACTTTGCAAAACAATTTGGGACGGGATATTAAAATTTAACGATAAAACCAATAATGAGAAAATATATGAACTAATGCAACATATATGTATAAATTATTGATGAAAATCGTTAATTTTCATCTTTATTATTGATTGGGCATTAGCTTTCGCGCATTGCTCGTATAGACCGCTAGTCTTATAATATATGAATATATATTAGAATGAGATGCACGACGGATTATCAATGTCTTCTTTATATATATAATTTTAATACATATATTCAATTATTAATATAACTAATTAGATTAACTATTCAAGTTTGAGTAATTTTTCCTTAACTTTTGAAATTTTTAGCGTATCATGAATTTGATTTCATATATTGATTTTTAATTATTATTTATAGATAAACATTATGTAGATTCAATTGGTAACAACTTCCCACAAATAAAAATACATACTAGCTAATTAGGTTGCGGCGGGGCGGGTCCGCCCCGCCCCGCATGGGGCGGGTCATGGGTCAACAAGTTTGGACCCGTGCAGGTCACGGGGCAAAGTCACGGGGCGGGTCCGGGTCTTGCAATACCCGCCCCGACCCGACCCATTGCCATGCCTATATTCATATATAGAAAATGCAAATATATTATAAGAACTCCATTTAGGAATATACACAAGCACATGGGAAATACAAACACCTTCGGTCATACCCTTGGAATGATATGAGCAATTGAGTTCCACAATACCTAAACAAAACTATTTTAGGAGGAGGATCTAGGGGCCTATCCTCCTTGAATTTCACCTAGGCTCAAAAGATTGCAGATTGAGGTACCGTCCAAAAAAATGTGTGCTTGTCAAGAATTGAATTCCATTTGTACTGGGAGAGCTAGAACCAGCACATGCAACCAAATTCTTGTGTTGAAATCTAAGATGACAATGAAATTCATTAGAGAACACACCGCCATAAATATTCTCACCTCCCGTGCCACATGCCCATTGCAATTCGGGTCACCCCCTTGAATGATGAATGACTTGATGATGCGGTGGAAGATGGTGTGGACGTGGTCACCTTTTAGGCATATCTGCGTGAAGTTCCGGACAACTTTCAGGGGCCTCTTTGGGGCAGAGCTTGATATCCAACGGCCCGTAGGTCGTCTTGATTACTACCTTGCCTTGCGTTGGTGGCTCCAGTACGTATTTAAGTTCCAATTTCTTTACTTCACCAGAAACCTTTCTTCCTTTGGGGGCATGCGAACAAATAGGAATTAACGGGAATAACGGGTACGTTAGTTGCAACAGAAGGTTATTAGTAAATCCTTCTGTTGAGGTTTATTCCTTCGATCCTTGGTTTCAACACGTAAGCCCAAAGATCTCGAGGAGAGTGGTGTATGTGTGTATGAATAAACTAGCCCAAATAGCAATTAAGATGGATCAAGAAACAGTAAGTAGCAAGTAAGAGATTAGGTATTATTAATCAGTTAATAACTCCCCAATACCATACGCTTGCTAAGGCTCGTCGGCCGTTCATCTTACAAGGCAGTATAGGAGCTGCGAGTAAGAGAGATATAAGTTAGAGTGCTAAGAATAGTAAGTTGCCAACTCTTTACAACGAAACAAATGCTACTATTTATACTACCAATGGGCAGTTGGCTATGCTGACGTGGAAGGCTGTGTGTGGCTGATGTCCCAACCACCATATCTCCAGCATTAAATGTGTTTCCCGCCAGAATCTGGGTTTCCTGTCTAACCCGTGGAGACGGATGTCTAGCTAGGAAAGGGGGGCTGCTCCTGGTGATACTGCAAAGGATAATGGGCCTTTCGTATCCTGGCCCTTAGATGATTTGTCACATAGATTGGATTGGCTCCAAGTGTTAGTGGCTTCCGGAGGCGACATTTGTCGTCGTTGTGTTTGTCTGTGGATTTGATCCACTTGTCTTTGTATGGACATTCGTCAGGGTGGGCTGCCCCGTTGGGATAGACGCTCGTCTGGATTGGGGGGTGAATGGGCCGGACCCTTATTTGGGCCATTAACCCAACACCTTCAAAGTTCAAACCATAAGGTACAAATACACTTAGCAATATTACTACACCAACACTTTTAATACCCAAAAGGGTGTAACCTTCATTCACTATTATAAGTTTTTATTAGATTAGAAATAGATAATGGAATATATCTGTAGAAGGTATAGTCGTATGCCCATATAGGAATAAATAAGGAAGCCATAGATCGACTGAACGAAAACGCTTCAATGTTCAACGTTTTAAGTCAATACATATATTTCAGTTTAAGCTTAGTGCAACCCTCTCTTCAAACAAGTATTCTTTGACTATGTTTGGCACGCCTATTCAGCTAAAAAAGGTTGAAAATTTTCAAATTTGTTAAGTTTTAATTGAAGTAGTCCCGTTTGGTTGAAGAGCTCAACAAGGCTTGAGCTAGAATAAATGGCCTAAACTAAAACGCTAGGGGGCGTAGCGTTGGTATTCAGTCAACCATATCCAGACTTTTGATTCCTATGATAACCTTCGCTCTTTTCTATCCATTGGTCGTTGCACCCTTTACTGGTGAACTCACGAATCTTTCCTTAGATTAAAATCTTCTCTTGAAGTCATTAAGCATTTCAGAACTCAAACTGTGCATGACCATATTGAAAAAGGGTTTTTTTTAATATCCAGTTCTTCCTCGCAAAAAAAACCCTGTTCTAGGTTTCCAGCTGATATTACAGTTGCTAGAGAACTGTTCGATGAAATGCCTGTGACTTTGTGATGAACATGGTATCATGGACTGCTTTGATTTCTTGCTTGACTAGAGTTGGAAAGGTGGCATATATCATTTTTTTGTTTGAAGAAATGCCCGAGTCTCTAAGAGATACGTACTACTCCTTGAATTATACAGGAAAATGCACCCAACCCAAAAAGTAAAAGCCAAAAAATTATGTAGTAATCGTTCAAACAAAATTACAATCGTGATATACTAATATTTATAATCGTAATTTTATATTTTCTAGTCACAATTTCAACTACTTTTGCCAAATAGGTCTACTTCATTCCGTTAGTACATCAGATTCAGAACTTGTATTCCAGTTTCGACAATAGTTTTTCACTATAGCTTCTAATTCAGACATTAGTCTCTAGTTTCATCTCGTTAGACCAAACATAACCTTTATCCCTAATGAGCTGAAATCCGCCACCAAACATAGCCCAAATTGAATTTAGGTGTCAAATTGAGTTCCATAAACTCCCTTTCACTTTTATTTATAAACTCCCCTCGCTTGCTGAAAAGCTGAAGTACTTCAAACCAGAGCTAGAGCTTCAATTTCAATTGTCGTTCAAATCCAATCCTATGGCGTCGCCCAATCATATCGACGATGTGAGCGATTTCTCTCCTTGAATATCAACCCGTAGATTCCATTCTGCGTTCTCTTTCATTGAGTTTTTAAAATTAAAAATCGCAGGAGGACGACTTTGGCGGGGATTTCTCTGGAACTAGACGCTCAGGTTTTTGCGCCCCCTTGCTTTATGTATAATTAAGCTGCATCCCATACTGAAAAGAGTCTAATGTTAGGGACTAAGAGAAGCTTTGGAGAGCTTGATGACGAAAAAGAGGACATTTTTGGTTCCAAGAAGGTTATTCTCTGATTTATGCACTCATTATGTTAGCAGATCTAAGAAGTGATTATTATGCAGTTCTGCTGTATTATATGTATATAAGTCCTGTTTTATGGGTTTCATCTGGATTGTGAAAACGCTGATGATGCATCCAAAGCTATGCAGACATACCAATTTTACAGTTTTTGAAAATTTTAATGGGAAGCTATGCTGAGTTTTCCAGTTTTCTGTAAGAAAAAACAGAAAACATGTTTTTTCAGGAGTATTCTACAAGTACAAAAATAGAAATTAAGTTTACTTCTCAGGTTTTCAAATTAGAAAACCAAAATTTATTCTCAATTTAGAAAGCTTAAATTAGAAAGCACATTTGACAACCTTGTTTGAACTCAATTTAAAGAAATACATGATTCACAATTTCACATTTAGCATGACTGAGTTTCAAGCATGAACTACACAGCTATATTATGTAATTCACGTTTTGATGGTATATGATTGTGTAAGTGTGTATTGCCTGCCCATTCTAAGGTCTCGAAAACATATGAGTAAGTTTTAGGAGTTTTAATTTAAACTTAAGCTTCTAGCTTAACCACCGCAGTGAGTTTTACTTTTTTAGGCAAGTGACAAAGTAATAGTGTGCATTCCTGAAGTGAATAGGATTTCTCCTATTTGTGAATGCTTATATTGTTTGCCGTAACTAAATTCTTCGTATTTACTTAATGTAGTTTGCATTAACAATTTGTTACCCTTCATTAAAATTGCAGGGAAACATAAAACTGGATGAAACTGCACCTGGTGCTGCAACGGGGACAATTTTGTCCCTGCGTGAGAGGTATTACTTATCCTGATTTTAGTTTCTGCATATGCATATCTTATCTTATGGAGTCATGCTGCTATATTTTTAATCATCTTGTCTGTTATGTTTTGCAGTCTTAAGAACTGTGAAGAAACCCTTGCAACTTGTCAGGTATGCCATACACTACTAGAATTTTTGTTGAAATCACTCTTGCAATGCATATCTGATATGTGGTTGTAATTACTTGTGCAATGCATATCTGACATGTGGTTTCTTAACATGTACGTATATCTTAGTTGGGTGGTTACTAGTATGCTCTATATCAACGTAATTTGTTAAGGAATATGTTCATATACTAGTATTGTAATCAATGGTTCATTTTGAACTTTGGTTATCTCTGAGAAGATCTCATATATATCCTTCGGGTGTTCCCACCAATTGCTTGAACTGAAGTACTTGGTCGAGGCGGCCACATGATAAAAAATGGTGTATTGGCACTATGATACCACTGGAATTATCTTTCTAATTATTATAAGAGTGTATGTGTATACTGCATCGGACCAAGTAGGTAGATAACTCAGCAAGGTCTAGGGCCAAGTAGCGAGTATTTGCCAAGCACTGAAATTTGAATAACATAGCTTATGAATAATGTTAAGTTTGTTGATTTCCATCACTGCTTGGTTGGTCAAAAATACATGAAGTTCACTTGAGAACGGCAATGCGTACTTCAAGACTACCATCCATTAATGGTTATGATACACGTGCAAGTGGCTGGATAGTATATTCTAGGAAAAGGAAAGGCAATCAAAGGTTTATGGAAACAAATCAGGAGCAAATCAATAAGGAGACATAATATAAAGAAGAGCACAATTAGTGGGATTACTCATTAATGGCTACAGTAGCACAATTTAAGGGATGGGACATCTATATTGATACACTTACTTTATTTATGCAGAATAATCTATTATAAATAAGGTCCTAGACTAGGAGAGGACGATATCTGGAGTCATTACAATAATTTAGAATAGTTTGGCAGAGGTTTATCTCTGTTGGAGGTTGCCTTCTAGGTATACCTTGTCGTTGTTATCTCTTTTTTTTTCATTTCCAGAATAAAGAATAAAGATTTGCTATTCTGATTTAAGACCATCCTGCTTCTTTACTCTATCAAGTTGGTCCGACCTGCCGCTTGACGATGCCAGCAACTCGCATGGATGAACGAGTCGAAGCGTTAGAGAAGAGTCAGGATGCATTCCGTACAGAAGTCAATCAGCAATTCCTCAGTATCCACGAATTCCTTTCCTACTTGACTGGGTTACTGAATCAATCATCACTGGCCAAAGGACAGTTTGACTCCAGCACTAACATTCAGGATGCTTCCACCCTGGATTCATCGAAGGAGAAGTCCACAGACACTACTCCCCATCCTCGAGCCACGTCTCTAGATGATTGTCAAATCCCTATTCACCATATCAAATTACCAATTTTCTCTGGTACAGATCCCATGGGATGGCTAGCACGGGCAGAACAATTCTTTGCCATTCACTGTACTCGAGAGGATTTGAAGGTGGCGACGGCTTTCATTAGCATGGAGGGCCCTGCTTTGCATTGGATTCAATGGCTTCAGCAACACAACCCCCTGCTCTCGTGGGTGCAATTCAAGAGCGAACTGCTCGAAGAATTTGACGGTGAACTGTCCGGCCCCCTGTTTGAACAGTTGGCAGCACTTCGCCAGGAAGATACAGTTGCTGATTTCACCAACGAGTTCCGGGCTCGGTTGGCACAAATCCCTGGCCTCGCATCACATGTTCAATTAGGATTATACCTAAATGCTCTTAAACCGGAAATTCGTGTAAAGTTCCGGCCAAGTGACGTGGTTGATCTCCGGACAGCCATGAATGTCGCAAAATCTGTGGAACGGGAGTTGCTATTTTCAGCAACAGGTCGCCTCATGGGCGGCTTCAACAACGCTAAGGAAATTAAAATAAACTGGTCCTCCGATGTTGGGCAAAGTGGGATTGATGGGAGAACACCGTACGGCCCAACTAAACAGTCTTCCTTGTTTTACCCAAAGCCCCGGCCTGATAGATCCACCACTTCTCAGCCTGAAAAGCATCCAGGGGTGCACACCACTTCATCACACGGCCCACCACAACATTTTTCTTCTACTCTCCGACACCAGGGGCAGCCTTCTGCGTCAAAACCAGTTCGCCGTTTCAGCAACCGTGAATATTTGGACATGCGGGCCAAGGGACAATGTTTTCGTTGTAAACAACAATATAGTCCTATGCACGTCTGCCCAAATAAATCGCTCCAGATCCTCATTGCAGAGGACGATGAAGATGAACTTTCCAAAGAGATGAACCCAACCGACTGCCTAGAGGTTGATCACCCGCTGGCAGACGCGTCCCAAATTTTTATCTGTGATCTGCCCTTGACAGCACTTGGAGGTATCGATGGACCCAAAACCCTAAAGTTTTTGGGTTGGGTCGCAAACCAGGAGGTGGTTATCATGGTTGACAGTGGAGCTAGCCACAACTTCATCTCGGAGAAATTAAAGGACCACATCAACCATCCCTTGAACGCCACACATCGCTTTGGAGTACGATTAGGAGATGGCAGACAAGAACAATCGTCGGGTAAATACTCACAGTTGCCGGTCAATTTGGGACCAGTTACAATGTCTTTAGATTGCTATTTGTTTCCATTGGGCGGCGTTGACATCATCCTCAGGATGGCTTGGTTGGAGACTCTGGGGGATGTCACTGCTAATTTTGCCAAGCAGATTTTAAAATTTAAGGTGGACGACCAGTTAGTGCAATTGGTAGGTGACCCATCTCTGTCTCGCCTACCCATGACGTTCAATTCTCTGGAACGCATGACTTACATCGATACTTGCTACCTCTTTTGGAGTTTGGATGACGTGTCTCTCTCAACTTATGAAGGTAGTGATATCTCCTTGGCTCAACAAACTCAGTTAACAACATTCTTACATACTCACTGCCAAGTGTTTGGAGAGCCACATGGTCTTCCCCCTTCACGACTACATGACCATCAGATCATTCTGAAGGATGGAACAACTCCAGTCAGTGTTAAGCCATACCGGTATGGGCATAGTCAAAAAAATGAAATTGAACGGTTAGTGGAAGACATGTTGCTTGCAGGTATTATACAACCCAGCTCTAGCCCATTTTCCAGCCCAGTTCTCTTGGTCAAGAAAAAAGATGGCAGTTGGAGGTTTTGCGTTGACTACCGTGAATTAAACAAAGCTACGGTGCCGAATAAATATCCCATTCCAGTCATACAAGAGATGTTGGATGAGCTCCACGGCGCCCGATATTTCTCTAAAATTGACCTTCGTTCGGGCTATCATCAAATTCGAGTGGCTCCTCAAGATGTGCCAAAAACAGCGTTCCGTACTCACTCAGGCCACTACGAGTTCCTAGTCATGCCTTTCGGATTGATGAATGCGCCAGCCACTTTTCAGCAAATTATGAATGACATTTTTCGTCCATACCTTCGACGCTTTGTCCTCGTTTTTTTGATGACATATTAATATATAGTGTGACGTGGGAAGACCATTTGCAACATCTTACTGTGGTGATGGGCATTCTGAAGCACAATCAGTTCAAGGCAAATGAAAAAAAGTGCAGTTTTGGAAAGACATCAGTAGAATATCTTGGGCATATTGTATCCCAATTCGGGGTAGCTATGGACCCTTCAAAAATCAGCAGTGTGCTTCGTTGGCCCCAACCGCAATCTTTCAAGGCTGTCAGGGGATTCTTAGGGCTCACTGGCTACTACCGTCGGTTCATTCGGGATTATGGTAAGATTGCGCAGCCTCTTACTGCCTTGTTGAAGAAAGATTCTTTAGCCCGATTTCAATTGTCGCAACCTGCCCAATCAGCTTTTGAGGCACTGAAAGCGGCAGTAACCTCTGCTCCTGTTCTTGCAACCCCAGATTTCTCTCTACCATTTCTGATTGAATGTGATGCCTCCGGTACAGGGGTGGGGGCTGTTTTGATGCAAGGACTACGTCCTATTGCATATTTTAGCAAGGCATTGTCCGGTCGCACGTTGGCCAAGTCTGCTTATGAGAAAGAATTGATGGCGCTGGTTTTAGCCATTCAGCACTGGAGGCCATATCTTATAGGCAGAAAGTTTGTGGTCAGAACCGACCACAGAAGCCTACGACATCTACTCCATCAGAGAGTCACCACACCCTCTCAACAAGATTGGATTTCTAAGCTCCTGGGATATGATTTTGAAATTACATACAAACCAGGGAAAACCAACAATGCAGCAGATGCATTGTCACGTCAGCATGAGACAATGCACTTATCTGCGATTTCTCTACCAGTTTGGGCGGATTGGAGTGAGTTAGAATCAGCTATCTCTAGAGATGCTTATTTGCACTCTATTTATGAGCAACTCCAGCGCGACCCCGCCAGCAGCCCACCATTCCAGTTGATTAATGGGCGACTTTTTTACAAGGGTCGAATAGTTCTCCCCGCAAATTCACCTTGGATTTCGAAGCTTCTAGAAGAATTTCACTCAACACCTATGGGAGGTCACTCTGGAGCCTATCGAACCTACCGTCGTTTGGCCGCGAACGTGTACTGGAAAGGAATGATGAAACGGGTGCAGCAGTTTGTATCTGAGTGTCTCATATGTCAAAAAAATAAGTATGAGACCTTGTCACCAGCTGGGCTTCTTCATCCACTGCCCATTCCATCTGCTATATGGGAAGACATTGCTATGGACTTCATCACGGGCCTACCTCGCTCCAATGGATTCGATTGCATTTGGGTGGTCATTGACCGCTTCACAAAATATGCACATTTTGTGGGACTACGCCACCCGTTTACTGCCAGATCTTTGGCAGACGTGTTTGCCAAGGAAATTGTTCGCTTACATGGGGTACCACATTCCATAGTAAGTGATCGGGACCCAATTTTCTTGAGTAACTTTTGGACTGAATTTTTTGCCAAGTTAGGCACCAAACTGCGGATGAGTACGTCATATCACCCACAAACCGATGGGCAGTCAGAGGTTGTTAATAGGTGTCTCGAACAGTATTTAAGGTGTTTTACTTCCGAGCAGCCAAAGCAATGGGGTCACTACTTGCATTGGGCAGAATACTGGTACAACACTTCCTTCCAGGGAGCCGCTGGGTATACCCCTTTTCAGACACTGTATGGGCGAGCAGCACCAACACTAGCTCAATATTTACCGGGGGAATTTAAAGTGGCTGCAGTGGCAGATGATCATGAGGATCGCAATGAGATTCTACGGCAGCTCCGTTACAATTTGGAGCGGGCTCAACAGCGAATGGTTAAAGTTGCCAATGCCAAACGTCGCGACTTGGAATTTCAGGTGGGTGACAAGGTCCTCCTTAAGCTCCGACCGCACAGGCAGACCACAGTGCAGAAAAGGATCAATCAAAAACTGGCCCCAAGATATTTTGGTCCTTTTGTCATCCTCCGTAAATTAAGTGCAGTTGCTTACAAGCTTGCACTTCCCCCATCAGCTAAGGTTCATCCCGTTTTTCATGTCTCCCAACTAAAACGAGTTACTGGAGAACATCCCGCTCTAGCAGAACTTCCAGAGGATTTGGTGGTTGAAGACCCAGTGTTCGTTCCTCATGATATTATAGCTTCAAGAAAAATGAATGGGGTCCATCAGGTTTTGGTTCACTGGGAAGGCAGACCTACCGATGAAGCCACCTGGATGGATGCTGCAGATTTTCGCGGTCAGTTTCCCCACACCAGCCTTGTGGACAAGACTGTTTCCTTGGACGGCGGCAATGATACACGTGCAAGTGGCTGGATAGTATATTCTAGGAAAAGGAAAGGCAATCAAAGGTTTATGGAAACAAATCAGGAGCAAATCAATAAGGAGACATAATATAAAGAAGAGCACAATTAGTGGGATTACTCATTAATGGCTACAGTAGCACAATTTAAGGGATGGGACATCTATATTGATACACTTACTTTATTTATGCAGAATAATCTATTATAAATAAGGTCCTAGACTAGGAGAGGACGATATCTGGAGTCATTACAATAATTTAGAATAGTTGGGCAGAGGTTTATCTCTGTTGGAGGTTGCCTTCTAGGTATACCTTGTCGTTGTTATCTCTTTTTTTTTCATTTCCAGAATAAAGAATAAAGATTTGCTATTCTGATTTAAGACCATCCTGCTTCTTTACTCTATCAGGTTATCCTAGCATCAGTAGCATAGCCAGTATCTCAATTTAGTACATTCTATACTGTAATCTAATCTTATAAGTTTTAACTGTTCATTATATATTTATATGTTTATATACACCTCCTCCCGTCCTATTTAAGGACACAATTGCCCCTATTAAATGATGCCTTAGTGAAGGAGCTTCATTATTTACTGAGGTTGATGCAGACAACAAGATGTAGCACATTTCCTTTACCACATTTTTGTGTGAATTGAAATCCTTTGTACTACATATCCATTACTGTTGGTGTACCACTCCTTTTGATTGGTTAGAATCATGTTAACTTTTTATTAAATTATTTAACTAATAGACATTGACCAAGCAAAACGACTGGTATACACGTAGTTTAGGGAATGTGTTGCACAGGATTTGCATTTTGAACTCAATAGAGAAGGGGAGGGGGAGAAGTTGGGAGAGGCAGAGGATAGAGAGAGAGAACAAGAGAGTTAATTTCATGGGGAAAGATAACTCTCTTAAGTTCATACTGTTTCTTTTCTGATGTTTTGTAGTCAGAACTTGAAGCTGCCAAGTCTGAAATACAGAAGTGGCATTCTTCCTTTCAGAAGGAACCTTTCATATCTCCTGGAACAACCCCTGGTTCGTGCATATCCTAAAGTAACATTTATTGTCTTAGTGTTGCATGGACATGTTCTTCTGCGTTTTTTTAGTATCAAGTGCTTGTTTGATTAATCGATCTTGTGTCCACTATAGTAGGCTCATGTTGGTGGATCTGGTTTGCTTTCAAATGATATATTTACATTTGATATATTTCCTTACAGAACCTGAAGTTGTAATCAACTATTTTCAAAATTTAAGGTCATCTGAGGAGTTGTTACAGGAACAGGTGTTCTCTTATCTTATGTGAATTAATTAATAGTTAGCATTTTCAATTCTAGTTTTGATCCAGCAACTTATTTTATTTAATTTTATATTAATCTATATTGTTGGCTTTATCAGCTGGAAAAAGCAAAGAAAAAAGAAGCTGCATTTTTAGTCAATATTGCGAAAAGAGATCAAGAAATAGCAGAGTTGAAGGTAAGAAGTGCTCTTTCTTATTACATAGCATGAAACACAATTGACTTTTGTGGTTACTGGGCTCAATCAGAAGGATATCAATATCCAGCATATTATTATGACTGTAATGGCATGTCTTGTTTGTTGGATAGGCCATGAATTGTATGGCATTTCATTTTCTACACTAAAATAGAATCCCAACACATTATTAAGGCTGCTCTGCCGCTTCTTCCCATTCTTAGTCGCTAAACCTTAACTGAATACCTCCTAATCCATATTCAGCCCACCATATTGCTTGTAATTGGACTTGGTGGGAATAGTGGAGATCATTTATATGATGGAATCAGTGGTCAGCCAGAATACATAATAACTAATTATAAAAAGCTAGGTCTGGAGATGATTTTCATTCCTAATCATCAAACCTTCAATTAAACACCTCCTAGCCCATTTTCATTCTTAATTCATGCTATTCCATTTTGTATGTTCACTCTTCTATTTATTAGTCATAATCGACAATAGTTTTTCACTTTTTATTTTATTTTTTATTTATTTGGTCTTATTATTTGATATGAAGCACTTTATGTAGCTTGTACATCTATTATTGTTTTGAAGTATTTACCAACTGTAAATAAAATATCAAAAAAAATTAAATTGTAATAAATATGATTTAAACCTTGTTGTAATGCTAGACACCATGAGACTAGACGCTATGTGACCGGCATAGTTTTTTCAGTCACATGCTTTTTGGTTTGCAACTTTGCATAATGTGTTACAGGGAAGGAACTCATAGAGCCACCCTTAGGAAATCAAGCTAGCAATGTGTGGGGGATCTTATTATTTCAGATTCAGAAAGCTTTGTCCCAGCGTTTATACTCCAAATTACAAAGTCAACTTGGGACAGGACACATTATTTTCAGGGTTTTGTCCTGATAAATATTTTGGTCTGAAGATAGCTTCTGGGTGTTAATATTAAGAAGATATCATTCGGTTGTGACTTGTTCCCAGCAGGCCACCCTATTGGAATTGCTAACTGAACAAAGGAACAATCTTTTTACGACACAGCCTGATAAGATACAATTGAGATCTTGATTTCATAGTTTTAAAAGGCTTAAGGCCACCAATGCGATATTGGTTCCCAGAATCAATGGACTAAGCTCAAACTGTCATGCGTGCCTTGCAGATCTGAAGCACCCATATGCTAAAATGCATTTGTATTACCAGTTTTCAGAAGCTGGTCTCCCCTAGTTTCTAAAAAAACTTATTCTAGGAGTAAATTACGGCACCAGAAGTACTTCTGCACTTCCACCCAAACACTCCAACTTCTACTTCTCCTCCCTGAAGGAGGAGAAGCAGTTTTAAGAATCAGATCCAAACACCCCTATCTTGCACACAAACACAATTGTACCATGTCTTGAATACTATTTAAAGAAATAATACTAATCGGTAACTGAATACCAGAAACTCAGCGTGGGCCACTCACAACATAAATAATCTTGAGAATTATGAACCCAAAGGGAATTGCAGTGGACATTATATCAACCCATAGAAAAAAAAGATTGCAAATACAAATTAAGAAAGCTACGCGAGAAGAGAAACCAAAACTCCCTTGCTAATGGAAATTAAGAAATAAGAAGAAGAGGTAGATGAGTAGAGATGACTTGTATTGTCTGTCCTTACCCTACTCCTAGAGGGCTAGAGGTGGCAAAACAAGAGCTACTGGCTTACTACTTGTGGTCCAATTTCAGTTAAATGGTAAAGCAGGAGGAAGATTCAAGACAACCCTATTCGGCTATTCCTTGAGGCATTTGAAGCACTGCTTCACACCTGTGATGAGGTGCCCCCATGAGTGCAACTCCTGTAGGCAGTTGTGCCGGGTTTTTCTAAGATAACTCTTTGTTTGCCTCAATGCCTCCTGCCTAGGTGAGGTTTTTTTTGGAAGAAGGAGGCTTAAAATGATATCACAATATTCAGATAGGGAGTAAACAGCTAACAGCCTAGGCGAGGTTTCTAAAACCAAGATTTGACATTTGGTTTTCATGTTTTTCATTACATAATACTACTTAGTATAATACATATCAGTGACTTGATGACTTGCCTGTTTGAGCAACTTTTATGATATGAGTCATATGACTACTAACAATCATATTTCTAGTCTTACCATTTTCTCTCTTCTCTTTCTTTCTTTGGTCATTGCCATAGTCTTGTGTTCGTGATCTCAGAGTACAACTGAAACCACCGTCCATGCAGGTATGCAAATCATACATCTTTAAATGTTAATTGTATTTATTCTTTTCCCTTGTGAAGCACTAAGCACACAGTATTAGAGCTTGTAGTCTAATATCGTAATTTCAGTGGTTAATTTATATTCCACTGTAAACTTTTGGATGATATGGTTTCTTCACTTTCATTGATATAATATGAGTACATAACTTAAAATACTTTAAGCTTTTGTGAAATAATTAATACTCCCTCCATCCCACAAAACTTGGCCAAACTTGACTTGCTCGTAGATTAATAAAGTAAAAACTGTGTGGTTGAAATTTGTGCAAAGGAGAGAAGAATAACTTTAGCCACATATTCCTTAAATGGAAATGGCAAAGTTTTTTGGGACGGCCAAAAAAGGAAATTTGGCCAAGTTTTATGGGACGGAGGGAGTATTACATCTGGTGCAATCTAATGTTAATGACATCCTCATAAATGTTTTGTGTATTTTAAAATATGTACTTATAATACACGTGCAAGTTTGGGGTACTTATGTCACACCTCTTCAAAGTTTGGGATATTCAAATTACTTTTCCCTAAAAGAAATAATGATTTGTACAATAAAAAATATCAAAAAACCAGCTACCACTGGCCTTCATCACTGCCATCGGATGCTGACCACTCAACTGGTGGACTGACTTGGCTCTCTCCCCTTGTGTCATGGAGACCCAAGGTTTGAATCCATCTATTTGCAAAAACAACATGAAGGTGTTCTCCTTACCCCTTTCCAGGTATCCCCATTATGTAGGGGCTACAGTTCTGGGCACACCCTTTTATGGATCACTTAGATCCATCTAAATGTGTGCTGTTAAACATGAAATTGTATCGGTCATTATTTGGATAGCTTCGTGCTTGTTTTCTGTGGTTAACACTTTAGGAAACAAACCCTAGTAGAAAAGATCTCAAGAAGCAAACCCGACCACAAAGATTGCCAGTTGATAGTTTCTTTCGTTTGGCCTGCCTTTGTCTTATGGATCTTATCTTCAAGATTCGATCATGATATATCTACAGTTGGCTTTTGTCATTTGCGATTTCAAATTTTTGATTCAATTTGATTCTTCAACTTCTTTTCTATATCTGGCTGAATTCCATTGCTACAGTAACATGAAACCTCAATATGTTGTTTTGCAATTCACTGTTTTCTAACATCAGATATTTTTATTGCAATATGTGGGAGCCTTTGCGGCACTGGGTTAATGATGATGATGATGATATTTTTGTTCATTGCTAACAACATAACCTTCCCATTTTGACCTATGTAGTATTTCTCTAATGTGGATTTTTTTTGCTATACTCTTCTTTGAAATATTTGATATTTTGACAGCTAAGCACATTCGTCTATTGCTTTTTCAATAAATTTATTCCGTTTCCTTTTACATTACTTGCATTATCTTTATCTAGCTCTCAACTTGTAGTTTACAATTTCTTTGCTATATTTACAGGCAAGGAAATTATTGTTAGATCCAGCTATTCATGAAGAGTTCACACGATTAAAGGTTCTTTCTCCTGCTTCATTATATTGTTACAGGTGTAATGGATAAAAATGAATAGGGAAATTTCCTGAAATAGGAGTAAAGTTGAGGGAAAAAGACATAGATGGGAGTAAAACATACTCAAGGATTCTAAACAGGAATTCAAGTTTGTTAACTCGCGTATAGGACTAATTTTCATATTAAGGGAAAATAATACTCTCAAATAATAAAGCCGCAGAAAGGATGGTCTACTGGTCATTACGCCGTCGACTAGGCATACCATCGACATAGGAGACGCGCCAGGGAAATCGAATCCCCTAAAGTCTTAGGCGTGCGTCTCTTGGCAACTGGGCATCCTTTGATCGTGTTCAGTCGCCATCCTGACGCCGTATTTGGAGTTATAGAAATTCACATTCCAATTTTACTGTAGATTCGACGCCCAGTAGAGAAGCCAAGCGTCGGCAGTGAAAAATGCCAACTTTATTTTCATTCTTTTCACTATAACAAGGATCTTCAATCTCATCTTCCTCATCTTCATCATCTTCATCTTACAACTCATTAATTCTTGTCGATCTAGTGTTGAGAGCTGTTTCTAAAAACTTGGTCTTGAAGATATTAGTTCGATTGAATGTGCACCAGATCATTCATTTTTTTGTGACAACCTTGCCCTTTGTTCTGAACGTAACATTTTTTTGGCAACCTGATTTTTCTTTTTGGTTGCTGATGCGTTTGTTCTTTTGGTACTTCAGCTTGTTTACTCTTTTCTTTCAACTTTTCTAGTGCACTTTTTTATGTTTTTGTTCATAGTTTTTTTTTTAAACCTTCTTTTGCAGAATTTGGTAGAGGAGAAGGATAAAAAGGTCAAAGAGTTACAGGACAATATTGCTGAAGTGAATTTTACCCCACAAAGCAAGAATGGGAAGATGTTAATGGCTAAGTGTAAGACTCTCATGGAGGAAAATGAGGAGATTGGTAAACAAGCTAATGAAGGAAAGGTATTCACAATAATTTGTATAAGAATTTCCTTTTTCTTTCTGCTAGAACTAATTGTTCTGAAATCCAAAAAAGGATGTTTGTAGTTCGGGATTTGGATATGTATCATTGTTATGCTGTTGATGATATTTCATTTGTTTGTTTTGCAGATACATGACATGGCAATGAAATTGGCTTTGCAGAAATCACAGAATGCTGAGCTTAAAGGTCATTTGGAAGGTTAGTATTCTTCTACGCTTTATGAGTTATGACTAGTAATAGAGTTACAAGATATCTCTTTAATGTTAGTTCTTAGACCAACAGTATTATAATTTCCATATACCATCAACTGGAAATATAAATATATAATGGGTGTTATGTACACTAAAGATTAATTGAAGAATATACTCCATATCTTTTTGAGGTCAATTGCATTCCATCATTTGGTAGAACCAGACGGTGGGGTGGGATGGAGGTAGGAGTGCCTGACCTCTGATGCAATGTACCAGATAACATACTCCCTCTGTATTCTATTGTTTGCTACAACAGGGTTTGGCACAATATTTAGGGGAAAAGTAGTGGGGGTAATGAATAGTATAGGAAAAGTAGGAGAGAGGGTGGAAAAGTATGAAAGAGAAAATGAAAAAATGAAACAAGCAAGTGTAATTGAATATTTTTAAAGGGGAAACTTACTAAAAAAAGGAAAGTGCAGCAAAAATTAAAATACATCCCAAAGGAAAGTGTATAAAACATTAAAAAATACGGAGGGAGTATTAAGGAATACTAATATCTTGGATTTTGAATCTTATGATGATAATTTGCTGTCTTCTGTTACTTGTTACAGGGTTGTGCAAACAAATAGAGGGACTGACTAATGATGTTGAAATATCAAATGAAATGGTAATCCCCTTGTACTATTATACTATATATTTATATTTGTCGTTAGGTAGAGCCAGTGGGTTAAGGATTTTAATGCCTTACATAGTAATGCCTCCTGTTTATACCATGTACCATTTATTTAATTCAAGACTGTGTTTTTCATATTGTTATGCGTGATTATCCTTTTACATTATTTTGTTCAGTGCTGAATTTGGAGTTAGTGATATGAATGATTGGCTAAAATTCCGTGCTGATAATAAATTAAGAATATCAATCTGTTATAAAATTGAGGCATCTTTCTGTTGCTTCGCTAGGGCTGTTTTTCTGTGTTACTCTTTGATTATCTCTTGTCATCCGCTCTGTGACATCACTGACATGCCCTTGCATCTTGTCTTGTTTGGAAAACAACCCCAAAATGACAAAGGCTTTGTTTAACAACAGGGAAATTAACTTCAATGATAGGAACCAACCATTGAAAAGGAAAAGACTTAGATACGAAGTACTGGAAAAGAAAAGATAGCATGGGTTGATAAAAAAGAAACGGAAATACAATTGAGACTCTCGAACGGAAATACAATTGAGACTCTTCGAGAGGCCTCACTCTCCCAATACCCAATCCCAAATTTCTGTCTGCCTATCTACTCACCCCTCTCCCTTATTTATGCTATTTCTAATGGGCCAGCCCACTTCTATTAAGTTATAGGGCCTAAAACCCTATTATTGAGAATAATAAAATTACTTAATAGGACTCTTATTATTGGTAATGTCACGGTCCTATCATTCAAAGAATACCAACTATCAAGCACATTATAGCTGCTGCTGATTTAGAATTAGGTGATTATTTTAGTAACATTGAGAATAATAAGAAAAGTGATAGTAATAATCTTATTTGTTACTCTGTAATGTTTATCCTTTTTTTTTTTGAAAAGTTGTGATCTAACCCAGGTGCAGTTTTAGTCAACCATTAAAAACAGTAACTCTACGTGCTTATACATTTATGTGCTATCAGTTAACAAAAATCCATTATTCGCTTCCTACTCGTCAGTTGTAGTACTTGAGTTGGAGCAGTATATGCACATACTATATGTACTGTAGTAATACTTGCTTGCTTTACTGACATCTTATATTTATTCCTTTTCTTCAATTCACGAATTAGTGAGAAGACTTCACTTGTGCCTTAAACTTCACCTCAGATAAACACCAGCTGGATTTAAACTACTGGATTTCCCTTCTGTTTCATTTTGTGATATTTTGAGAATGTGATTGATAACATGGCCAATTTAGGATCTGACTTGTGAAAACATAAATTTTGGAATACGATATTTGAATTCACTGTTAAGTTGAGAAATTCATTCAAAGCATATTCGGTTGCAGGTATATCTTTTGCAAGAGAAGCTAGAAGAGAGGGATATGGATATCAGACGGTTGAAGAAAGAGCTAGAGCAAAGAAATATCGAGGAAGAGCCACTCGATAAAACCATCACGGAGGAAGATAAGCGCTCTTCTGATGATAAGTGTGCCACCATTGAAGTGTTAAGTTAACTACTGGCTGTCCTACTCGAGTTCACTCTTAGATATACTACGTATTTAGTTTGTTTTATATAACTATTTTAGGCTAACTGAAGTCTTGTATGTGTATACAGTAAAGACTCGATGTGCTTTCATTGGGTTGGAAATAATGTGCATTCGAGAAAGGAATTATAGTTAGTCTATTTATATTAGGAATATATTTACATCATTGAGAATCTATATTTATTTGGGGTTTTTACACTAATATAAGACTCATTTTAAAAATTTCCAAAAAAAGAGATCTATATAACTTTTATACCCTTCTCTAGTTACAGTTACCCGATTTGACAATTTAGAGTTACTTGATCCAACCAGTTATAGTTATCCACCCGACTGGTTATAAATTTACAATTACTCGTCTGATCAATTACAGTTATTCGATCAATTTATATTACAATTTTTACTACTCGATCCACTCAAGTATAGTTACAAGGTCTAACTATTTATAGTTACTTGGTCTAAGACTCTAAGTGACCACTATTGTCTATCGCCGGCCAAGTCAACCCGGCCAATTGTGATTGCCACCGCCGCCTTGGCAGACTGGGCAGTGACAATAACTGTAAACCCTAGCCTCAACGGTTCAACACCGTTTCCCTAAAGCCTTAGATGCATAAGGACAACCCCCAATCAATGAAGAAAAGACCTAGATAAAAAATGGTGAAAAACACATTGAGCCCCATCAATGGTGCGTGCACCTAGACGACAGAGATGGAATGACGATTTTGTACAATGGTGACGATGGAGGTAGTGGTTGCGCACAGGGACATGAGAGAAGATCAGAGGAGGGAGAATAAGATTGACCGATGGAGTAAGAAGACGAAGATCGATTGATGTAGCAAGGAGGAGAAGATTGATCGGATGAGGAGGGGAGAGAGTTTAATTGATGATGTTTTGGACTAAACAATACAGAGTCATTTTTAGTCATTTTTTTGTCCAAATTCAAAAGTGGTTTTACTTTTGTCCTTTTAAACTCTGAAGCATTATTATTGACATTATTTCAATTTATACTAGGAGTATACACATTTTTAAGTTTGGATGAATTTTGTATTACATTTTCTAAAAGAAAAAAGAATAACACAAACGTTTCAATATGATTTTTCTTAACAATGTCTACATCGAGACAACTTAACAAAAAAATATAAAATCGTTCAAATAAGGACATTGATGGTTTATTCATTAATATTTATGTAGTCATCTCTAATGTCACAAGTGCATCATGCACATTGTAGCATTAGAGATACTCTTATCACAATATCACATCCATTATGCTTTGCAACTATTTAGATTTTGTTAAAATATAATTGAATTAATCGTCTTCTAACGATTCATGATTAGAAATTATTATCAACATTATAAAAAAAACTAGGAAATCATAATTATAATTCCAATGCGACAATTATGTGACTCATAATCTCTTCTAATCTGAATGAGCTCACATTTTTACCTATAAATAGTAGTCTTCTCTCATTGTAATTAACACACCATCAATAACACTTCTCACTTTGTGTTCATAATATAATCACTCTCTCCCTAATCTTTGCTTATTTGAACTCATGTTTTTCAAATGGTTGACGAGTGTGCTATGATTTTAATCCTTTTCACCTAATTTTGGATTAGATTGATTTTTTCAAAGGATGAATTAACATATCAAATAATTCCACAAACTCACATATTAAGTACAAATAAAGCATCAAACACATGAAATTATTTGCAAAACGATGAAGTTAAAAATCAAAGTGGACGCTCTCCAGTGGAGAGTCTCCACTAGATATAGCCTATGGCTAACCCCTTTAACAATACTATATTACGGAGTATTTTTAAATGGAGTTGTGATTGTTGAAATACTTTATTCAAGCTCGCGGTCGTCTCTAGGGTTTCCCTAGCAGTTTGTATCGGCGGCAACGGAGATCGTTTCGTCTGGTGAGTCTTTGCTCTCGATTGGAAGCTGGTAGATCGTCCGGTCTGTGTTTCTTCATATCGAGCCTTCTCCCGGGGCTCTGCAACAACAACGACGGAAATTGTATTGGCCGGTGGCTTGGGTGCTCGGGTAGAAGCGTTGCGATCAACCGGTTCGTGACTTCATCAAAGATTGAACTGACGGTTAAGCTTTTGCAGCGATTCTATCGAGCGAGTCACACGCAATCCGGACGGGATGTGGTCAAGACGGATCGAGATGGAGGAGATGATCAACAAGTGTGATAACATGATTCTCGAGGGTGATGAGGACGATCTGATTCTGGACGAGGAGGTTACGTGCGAGGAAGAGGCTCCGAACAGGAGTCTACAAGCGAAAGAAGACGAAGAGGTGCTGATTCGTCCCCCTCCTGAACCGCCGCCATGGAGGAATTGTGCGACTAGGGCTGTGGGAGTTCGGCGGAGGCTTCTTGGGATGATAAGGATGCATCTGAATTTCCATGATTTTGTTGTTTTTGTGTTTTTTATTTTCAATCAGTCTATGTTTATTTCTATTACTGTTTTTTTTTCCTGTCACACTCTTACATTAAGTGAGGGTGATGAGGGTTTTGCTCTGGCCACGTTAGGCTCATTTAGACCCACTACAGGATCAGTGAATCTTATTGCTTCTTACAGGATGATTGGTTCTCAGGCTGGTTCGAGGGTCGGTGGTTGGAAGCGGTTCCTTTATCTCTTTTATTCCTTGCTGAATGTTTTATTATCAATTTAAACTGCTTTGTTCCAAAAAAGGTAACCCCTTTAACTTAAGGTGAGCTTAGGGGGAGGGGGAGCATTTTGGGTTGCATACCGGTTCTTCTTCTGGGTTGGGACCGATCCCATATGCTCGAGGATGTGTGCCATTGGATCTATGGGGTTCACAGGGCCGGCTTAACCAGTCAAGAGGCCCAGTGCTATTTATTCAAGTTAGGCCTTATATATATTAAAGCAATACATTTTTGTTATGCACTTTTTCAAAATAAAATCCTTTAAAGAATCATTACTAGTAAAAGCTAATATGTACATAAATTAGGCAACATCCCTAAGGTACCGGTGCACTTCTTGAATTGAGAAGCAAAGCTACCAGCATAAATTTGATCATCCACAACTTCTACTACAGTAGAGCAACAATATAACTAAAGTACTTCAAAGAAGTATATAAAATGTTGCAATCGACTATCAGATTCTAAGCTTGACAAAAGATCATTACTAAAAAAGACATCAAAAACTGAGAATAAATTAACCGCAATCATAAATCGAGAAATAGGAGATGAAGCAATTGACTTTACCCATTTTTAACATAAATCCCCAAGAATTTGAAAAGAATCCTAACAAACTTGGAGAATTGTTGATTTGCAGCAAAGTTATGAATGTAAGAATATGGAGTACGTACATAATGATTAATTAACTTATATATGAGAAAATATGCAGCCGATTGTCTTTGAGAGTTGAGACTAACGTTAGGCCTTGGAAGTAAAATAGATAACGCCGTTTGGGTTGAGAAGCTTTATGCTCTAATTTATATGCTAAATAATTAATACTTATATATATAATATATAAGAGGAATGTTCAGGTCCGAACATTTCTGGTCCGAACACCGTCCGAACATGGACGTTTAGGGCCCTTCCCGGTGAAATTTTTTGATGAACTTTTTTGAGCATGTTCCTCATCGAGTCTAGTTTGTCCATACCAAATTTCAGCTCAAAATTCGATCGGGAAGACATTCAAATCAATTTTTGAAGTTGACTGCGTCAAAATATACATATAAAAACGCAGTCAACTTCAAAAATAGATTTGAATGCCTTACCGATCGAATTTTGAGCTGAAATTTGGTATGGACAAACTAGACTTGATGAGGAACATGCTCAAAAAATTTCATCAAAAAATTCCACCGGGAAAGACCCCAAACGAGGATGTTCGGACGGAGGGTCCTGTCCGAACGTGGGGACCTGATCATTCTTGTAATATATAATATATTTATTTTAAAAATATGGGGCTACTTATTTTGGAGGCCCTGTGCAAAGGGTCTGCTTGCACAGCCTTATCTAGGGCTTTGGGGGTTCACATCTATGTCCATGTACTCCATTACTTATACTTATGTGAAGACTGAAATTACTATAGATGATCATTTTAGCTATTTTTAATATAATAATTTCGTTGTTTTATTAATAAAAGATATTTGAAATATAATTTTTTACATAAATCAGCTAATAAGCCGATTCAGTCATTTTAGGCCCAATCATTCAATTTTGATATTATCAAACGGACTCTTAATTGAAAATGTAACAACTAGATTTAGTTTATCCTCTTCACAAAGTGAAGAGAGAATTAAATGTAGGTTCAATCTTACTTTTTTTATTATTACAAAACCCAGCGTGCAAAATTAAAAATTATGTGTTTAGTAAAAAAGTTGGTTGATAAACGTGGTCAAGGCCGGTGCCAATAAATAAATAAATAAATAAACAGTAACAAGCTCTTAATTATCTTCGGTTTTACCTACCCAAATTGAATTTGAGCCATGCAACGCAATTAGGATCGATTCTAAGGATGTTTTTACTTGGACTGTAATTTATTGGTCTGATCTAGTCTGATTAAGTTTGGTCTGGTCTGAATTGGTCTGATCTGATCTGGTAAACGTCTTGTTTCTATGTATTTTATAACTATGAAAGTTAAGTCTGATTTGGGACTGAAACTAGTCTAATTAAAAAAGTAAATGATTTGGGATCAACTTCGAATTAATTTCGAGTAATTTTAGTTTTATGGGGTCGAATCGGGTTAGTGTCCAATTGAACTTTTTGACATATAAGACGACTTGGTTGACTAAATTAAAGTCAGCCACACACCAGAATGGCCAAACCTAATTTCATTCATAAACTAATTTTATGAATGAAAGATATTGCTGGTGAACCAACAAGGCTTGCACAGGTTGCACTGGCAGGGGTGGTGTATTGTTATGCCGTTCTGCTTCCTCATCCCCTACGCAGTTCTCCATTCCAGAGCTTGAAGAAGACAGTAATCTGCACAGTAATATGAAGCAGCTCTAGTATTGTTAGCAATAGCATGCCATATAAGGAGAAACGGGCATCCGATCATTACTGAGTTATCAAGCCCGTTTTTCTTTCTCTATATTGATGCGTCGCACTTCTCATCTTCTCTCTCACCTTCGCTGCTTTTCTCTTCGCTCTACTGCTCCTGCCTCTCTCTGCGGCGGCAATGTGGGCTTCTTAGCACATTTTCACTCTTGCAGGCCCAAGTTTGAAAACTGGGCAGAACCTTATCCCGATGGCTATCGCAAACTTCAAGCAGATACCACCAATTATCAGCTCATTGGGGAAAGATGGTCTTCAGCTGCTTCCTTTGGATTTCGTGGTCTATATCCCGGGAGCTCTTCGCTGAAGGTCACATCTTCGACTCCAGTTCAATTGAATCTGAATCATCGGCTTTTCCTAAGGCATTGTAAGTGTAGTTCTTTTTCTCTTTGCTTTATTTTTCATTCTGTTCATAAGAATAGTCTATTTTGATAGTGTTCTGGCTAAAGATTAGTTTTGATTTTTCATCGTTAAGTAAATGCGATTTTCAGGCTTCTTGACCAGAGCTAAAAAGAAGATTACGGAGATAGAAGTTGAAGATCATGGGTAATGTGTGTTTACTTTCTACATCTACATAGTACATACTAAGCTTGTGTTTGTCTTTTCTTAAATTTTATTTTGATGTTTAGTGTTGAAATGTTGATCCCAGTACTTTGTAGAATGGTTTTGGCAATCGTTTACCCATAATTGTTTAACCAAGAGTCTGTTGTTATACTGGAATTCCCTAAGGCTTATTTGGATATGGGGTTTTAGAGGGAAATGGATAGGTGGGCTTAGTCAATTTGTCTATGTCTTGATGATGTTTTAAATTTTATAAATATCGAACCATTAACATAATATGCGGTAGTAATGCCGTATGATATTGCTATAATTGCATATAAAAGAAAAAGTTAGACTATAATAAAAAAGTCCTCACAACTCACAAGTATACTGGAAACAATAGGATTACTACGAACAAAAGATAATAGGACTAATGTGAAAAAATAGAACTAATACTCACAACAGCTCTTTGGACCGTCGCTCAACTCAAGATGGAAAAGATAATTGTGTGGTTTGTATTATGATGAAATTTCTAGGTAAGGTAGTTAGAATATTTCGAAGAAGCAAAAACTGTTTTAAGATAATAACTTCTATAGTCTAAATATAAATATTAGTCCAGCTTTCCTGAGATTACACAATAGATTCTCTTTCTTTACTCTTGTTTGCTTGACTTATTTACCTTCACTCTAGTCAGAGAGCTGTAACGACTGCATTATGGTGCAACTTCCTAGTCTTCTCTCTCAAGTTTGGGGTCTGGTTCGCTACCTCTAGCCATGTTATGCTTGCTGAAATGGTGCATTCATTAGCAGATTTTGCAAACCAGGTAATCTATGTTTCTCAGAATTTGCCATCACCCCTCGGGTTTACCCTTCTTAGTTTTGATTCATGCCTTTTCAATGGAAGATAGACTACATGGAATCTCTAAATTTTGTTGGTTTCATAGGCACTTCTTGCTTATGGATTAAGCAGCTCAAGGCGTGCCCCCGATGCTCTCCACCCGTAAGTTTTTCCTTCAGAAGTATTCTAACATTGGAAATAAGGAGTGTTGTAGAGTCTGTTAAGAATCAATAAAATGATAGAGGAAGAAAATAGGAGGGAAGATAGTGGGGAATTTTGGAAGAAAAGTAAATTCAGGTAAAATAAAAAAAATTAAAGTTCAACCTCAATAAATTAATTTTAGATATTCAATTTTGTTATGCACACACACATATTTATTATATAAAGGTTGTTTAGATATAAGTTCATGTAACACATTTAAATGTTCTTAGTTTCTTACCATATTTGTTTTTACTTTGTGTTTTCTGAAGTCAATGTTAACATGAAAAAGTTATTTTCATTACAAACCCCAACGATTTTCTGCCTTCCAAAATCCAAACATACCCGTAAATTTTTGGACTGGAAAATTATTGTACTCTATCCAATTGCTCATAGCTGAACCCTTACTGCTACCAATTGCAGTTGTTTTTAATATGACATATTGAGCTGATTTTTTTATAATTTATACCTGGAGTAATTAAGTTTATTTCAAATTGTCAAACCCAAGTTGAACTTGTGAGTTCTATAAGTATCCTATGAATTAATAGCTTATTAAACCTTTTGTGTTACTTGATGTCAGATATGGTTATTCTAAGGAAAGATTTGTTTGGTCTTTGATATCTGCTGTTGGCATTTTCTGTCTTGGTTCCGGTGCTACTATAGTTAATGGAGTTCAAAACCTGTGGACTGCACAGGTGCTCAACTATATTAGAAATCATATATTTTTCCTTATACGGTTTGGTAACCGCAGCTAATTTGTCTCTTCAAACAATAAATTATGTCACATCTTATCACTGGGATTGAGTACAGCCTCCTACTAATATTGGATATGCATCACTGGTGATTGGTGGCTCATTCTTCATCGAAGGTTAGCATACTTGTTTAATTACTTTTCTAACCCTGTCCCTATTAGATGTTGCATTTACTATTCTAAGGCCAAACTGCATCTTCTTTGTTTTCTCTAATCAATTTTAATAGTTTAATATTCAAAGTCACCTCTTGTGTTATACGTAGTATAACTGTTAGAGTAACTTTTACATATATAAAGCTTATTGAATGATATTTCCTCTGTCCCAAAATTATTTCCCACATTGAGCAGTTATGGTTAAAAACATAAAACCTGTGTGCTTGAGATTTATTTGAAAGCAAAAGAAATCACAAGAACCACATTATATTTATTGGCGAGAATTTTGGGACGAACAGAAAAAAAACACATAAGGAAATTTGTTGAGTACAAAATGGAATATTACGAAAAAACAATTTAAAACTGTTTCAGTCTAAGCCTCATTATACGAACCATTGTGTAGCGGAGGGAGTATTAGGTTCTCGAGGGCATCCTTTAATTCAGGTCGTACTTCTTAACATGATGCTTTCTTTTCTAGGGGCTTCTCTGCTTGTGGCAATACAAGCTGTCAGGAAAGGTGCAGCTGCAGAAGGAATGACAATTAGAGATTACGTTTGGCGTGGCCATGACCCCACATCCGTTGCCGTCATGACAGAGGTGAAACCAGTGTCCTACTGAGCCCACCACTATTGGTCCCTGACTTTATTATATCCACTTTTTCGTGCACGATTGTAGATTTTTGCCACTTTTTGTCATTTCCTGTCACTTATCTGGCCATTTTGTGTACATATTTGGCCGGATAAAACACCTGGAAAGCCAAAAGCTCGCAAGAAATTCATAGTCATGCACCTAAAGTGAAAGAGATGAAAGTCAAGCCCCAAAAATTGGAATCTCTTTCTTAAGAATCTGAAAATGATGAGGTTGTGGTTGGTAGGATGGTGCTGCAGTTACAGGCCTAGCCATTGCTGCTGCTTCATTGTATGCAGTGAATAAAACAGGAAATCCAATATATGACCCCATTGGTTCCATCATTGTTGGCAACCTTCTTGGAATGGTACGTGACACTGACACTAATTGGACTAGTCTCGTTATGACGTATAAGAGCCTGTTTGTGTATGTTATTTGGCTGTAATGGACTGAATGTATTGAATTTTCTGAAAATAAGTGGTTGGTAACATCTATTTCTGCTAAAGTAGTAAATTAAATGTTACTCCCTCCGTCCCATTGAATTCTTCCAACTTTCCTTTTTGGGCCGTCCCAAAAAATTCTTCCAACTTCCACTTTTGGAAAAAATATGTGGTTCACATTCATTCACCTTTTTCTTACACAACTACAACCATACATTTCCATTTTATTCCCACTTTCTAAGTTTGCGAGCCAAGTTTGACTTGGAAGAATTTATTGGGACGGAGGTAGTACTTATTCTGATTGTAGTGGTTAAAAGCCAGAATGGGCTAGGCCCAGGCCTAAACTTGCTTAATCTTTTTATTTTTGTTGTCATGGAACCATTGTGGAAAATGAAAATGCAGGTGGCTATATTTCTGATTCAGAGGAACCGTCATGCTTTGATTGGTAGAGCAATTGATGACCATGACATGGAGAGAGTTCTTCAATTCTTGAAAAACGATCCAGTATGTATGTCTGCTTTGGAACCCCATTATATATGCAACACAGCGTCTTTCCTTGACCCACCTAATATATTCTCAACACAGGTTGTTGATGCCGTATATGATTGCAAAAGCGAGGTGATTGGACCTGGATTTTTTAGATTCAAAGCAGAGATTGGTAATGAACTCTATCTTCATCTTATGATCTCTTTCTGAATACACATTGTGATTTTTTAATTGCTCTTTATACTCGTAGGACAACATGTGTTATACAATGTGCTAGTCCATTATTTTATTTTGTAAATTGGACTCCATATATCTTATGTATATTGAGGTACTCATTTAAAACGGTGGTGCCTCATATATCAGATTTCAATGGGGTGGTGCTGGTGCAGAATTATCTTGAAAGAGCAGGACGTCAGGAGTGGGCTCGACAGGTTAGTGTACAGCTTTTCTTTCTAATCAGAGGACAAAAAGAGTAGACTAATGGGCCCTTTTGGTAAGGTCTAAAATGTTTGAACTTATGGTTGAATTTGCTGAATTATCTACAAGATTTATTTAAATTATACTACCTCCCTTCCATAATGTAAGATGCATTTGAGTTTGGTGCGGATTTAAAGAAAATAAAGGATAATGTGGATGTTTTACAATTCTAACCTCCAAAAAATAAAAAAGAGAAAAATGCATACATAAAAAGTAAAGGGTGAAATGATAGAAAAAGGATAAAGTGGGAAAGTAAAAAGTTAGTGGAGTCTAGTTTAAGAAAGTGTTCATATTTTGGGGACAACCCAAAAAGGAAAGTGTATCTTATAGAATGGGATGAAGGGAGTATTAAATAGATTAAACAAACAAATCTAGTTAAAAGAAGGTAGAAACGTTTGGCTGAATCTACTGAATTTTCTAAAAAGGAAAATCTATCGGTTACACCTGTTCCAACCAAATAAGTCAAAAGCTATCTGTTCGTATTATTCTGCAGATGAGCCGAATAAGCCAGAACTTGCTGCCTAGTTGAGTTATATGGGCTCATTTGCTAGCCTCATTTTGTCTTATGCTACATATTACCTATCAACCAAATAAGTGTAATAAGCTGAAAAATTAGGGCTCACCTCTTAGGTACCGCGGTCAGTTTTTTGTTTTTTTTTTTCTTCTTACGATTTTAAAAGAGATGTGATACACGTAAAACGAGCTAATAAGTAGTCATACTTACAGTAAATATGTTAATTTATAAATGAGAACAGGCTTTTTCTTGTTTTCAGAATTTTGTTTTTTAGTTTGCAAAAATATGGACAAGGATCGATCGAATGAAGCCTTAGCTTTTGAATTACTAGTCAGGCTGAAATGAAACACAATTTTCCTTTCAGAAAAATCAGAAGATATTAAAAACTTTACCAAATTCAAGAGTTTAATGAATTATCTGATTGAGAAGACTTGTATGCGAAAAAATAGAGGATAATAAACGTGTTATATACGTGTTTTAAACATGTAGCATAATGAATTATCTGATTGTTTAATGGTTTGTGTGTTCTTATCATTAGTTCCAAGAGGCTGCAAAGGAGAAGGACGAAACTACATTGCTCATACTCATGTCAAACTATGGTAATCTGCTGAGCACTTCTTGACTTCTACTTCTACATGTTTTAAGCTAGCTAGATGAAATCCTCTGATCGCTCTCCATTGTTTAAGAAACTTTATCAATATTTCGGTGGCCTACAGGTGAGGAAGTGGTGACAGCATTGGGCAGTGAAGTTGATCGCCTAGAAAAGGAGATCCAGGACATAGTTCCTGGCATTAAGCATGTTGATATTGAGGCACATAACCCAATTTGATCGCCCAATTTATGACTTTGATTTGAAGAGGTAGAATTTTCCTTCATTCATTTGCCTCTTAGAACCCGAACCTGTTAATATTTACACAAACAATTACTTGATCACCTACGGGTGTATATATGTAAAAAAATTACATCCTTTTTAGTGTGAATTAGTCGTGGGGATTGGGAGTTATTCCATCCCCTCTCTCTTGAATGGTGATTTCTGTATACCCAAACGTTTGCCCTACCACTAGCCGTATTTGCCATCTTCCATGGCCTTATTTTCAAACATGGGCAAGTATGTATGCCGATTTGTAGGAAGTGTTAGTAGCTATCTGTTAATCTGTTATCAACCGGGGATTCATTGCACCACATGGATAAACGGAGTGGGGCAAATGCCGGCAATTACAATTTTTGGGTCATTTCCTTTACCCGTTGGAATTCGGGTGTAGGAGTTTCAATTTGATACCCAGGAATCTAAAAGAAAAAGAAGAACACAGATAGAAGAGCTCGGAGAAGATGGCTAGAAGAGTAATGCTCATTTCATGCCTTCTGTAATCTGCAGGAGCAGAGCTCCCGTTTTAATACAATACAAATGGGGAAAGTAATGGGTGTAGTGGGGTGTAACCACCCACTCACTTACTGCCAAGGAAATAGGAAGCTACCCAACTAATGCTAAAAAACGGATAAGGAATAATAATGAAATTAATAAAGAAGTAGTGATTTAATAAAACATTATTCTGATCTTCCACGTCAGTAGCTCCCAGTTTTGTCCATCCATGCGTGTAGGCAGTTGACGTAGATGTTCGAGTTCAAAAACCTGGAGTTTGGTAGCCGTTCTCGTGTGCTGCGTCGAGGCTGCGGCGTATCAATACCCCCATCCGGAAGACTGACCTTGTCCCCAAGGTCAAAGGAAGGAAACTGATGGTGAATGACAGTGAGATCCTCCCATGTCGCGTCCTCCGGCGGTAAATGGCGCCATTGGATGAGCACTTGCGGGCATGGCCGACGCCCTTGTATAATGGTGCGAGTGCTCAGAACTGTCATAGGTTGAAGCAAAGGAGCGCCATCCGAGCTGAGTGGTAGCAACGTCGGAGAAGTGGCATGAGTAGAAACAGCGCGGCGAAGGAGGGAGACATGGAAGACGGGGTGAATTTTGGAGTTGGCAGGTAGCTGAAGGCGGTAGGCAACTTCACCCACCCGCGCAAGAATCTTGAACGGCCCGTAATAGAGTGCACTGAGTTTGTGAAAAGCCCGTCGGAAAATGGAATGCTGACGATAAGGTTGAAGCTTCAGGTAGACCTCATCCCCAACAATAAAGCTGACATCCCTGCGATGCTGATCAGCAGTGTCCTTCATGTGTTGTATGGAAGCAGAAAGAGAAGTTTTGAGCTGAGACAATAGCTGATCGCGGCCCACTAAACATTGGTCCACTTCATCAACAGCAGACGATCCAGGTGGGTAGGGAACCAACGGGGGAGGGGGCCGTCCATATACAGCGTGAAATGGTGTCATGCCGGTGGTGTTATGATAAGTGGTATTGTACCAGTATTCTGCCCATGGAAGAAAAGTGAACCACTTGGCAGGCTGGTGATGAGCGAAACTACGCAGGTATTGCTCGAGACAACGATTAACGACCTCCGTTTGACCATCGGTTTGCGGGTGATAGGCGGTGGACCTTTTGAGGGTAGAGCCAGAAGCTGCGAACAAGTGCTGCCAAAAGTTGCTTAAGAAAAGGGGGTCCCTGTCGGATAGTACAGATTTGGGAATACCATGGAGACGAACAATAGTAGCAATGAAGGTTTCAGCCACTGTCTTGGCAGTATAGGGGTGACGGAGGGCAATAAAATGGGCGTACTTGCTGAGACGGTCAACGACCACCAAGATGGATGTGTGCCCATGGGATGGTGGAAGTCCGTTAATAAAGTCAATGGAAAGGTCTTCCCAGATTTGATCCGGCAATGGAAGAGGCTGAAGAAGTCCGGCGGGTCTTAAGGTGGAAGTCTTGGTTCGTTGACAAACATCACAACCACGCACAAACTGTTCCACTGCTTTAAGCATGTCTGGCCAATAGAAAAGTTGAGATAGCCGTTTGTAGGTCCGATAGGTGCCCGAGTGACCACCCATGAGAGTGGAATGGGCTTCGCTGATGAGTTGCTGTAGAAGAGAAGACCGAGACGAGACCAGCACCCGTCCTTTATAATAGAGCAACCCATTGCGCCTGTGGTACTTGCCATCAGGGAGAGCGTGGGATGGATCAACCAAGTCTTTCAGGCGGGGGTCTTCTGCATATTCTGCCATAATTGAGGACCAAAGAGTACTGGTAGCAGTGGAGATGGCAAGGCAAACTCCCTGGTCATGCTTGACGCGAGAAAGGGCGTCTGCTACCCGATTAGAGGCACCGGTGCGGTAGCGGATTTCATAGTCATAGCCAGCAAGTTGGATTACCCATTTTTGTTGTTCTGGTGTGCCCACCCGTTGGTCAAGGAGATGTTTAAGACTTCGCTGATCAGTAAGAATAATAAAGTGTTGCCCCAACAAGTATGCTCGCCACAGTCGAATAGCATGGATTATGGCTAACATTTCCTTTGCATAGATTGACCAGGAGTCCTTGGTTGGTGACAGGGCCTTACTCATGAAGGCAATGGGACGTTGATCTTGGGATAACACTGCCCCAATCCCACCCCCGGAGGCATCAGTTTCCACCACGAAAGGAACTTGGAAATTAGGCATCGCTAGGACGGGAGTCGTGGTTAAGGCTGTTTTGAGTTGGGTAAATGCTTCGGTAGCGGCAGTAGTCCATGCAAATCTGCCCTTTTTGAGTAGGTTGGTAAGGGGTTTGGCAATGAGCCCATACCCGCGAATGAACCTTCGATAATAGCCGGTTAAGCCTAGGAACCCGCGCAACTCGGTTGGAGTTGTAGGAGTCGGCCACTGTAGGATGGGAGCAATCTTGGAAGGATCAACCTTGACACCTGCTGCAGAGATAATATGCCCCAAGTAGAGTAACTCTGTGAGACCGAAGGCACATTTGGAGAATTTGAGGCGAAACCCGTGCTCTTGCAAAATCGAAAACATGACCCGAACATGGTTGAGGTGGGCAGTCCAGTTAGGACTGTAAATGAGAATATCGTCGAAGAACACGAGTATGAATTTTCGGAGATAGGGCCGAAAGATACTGTTCATCAAGGCTTGGAAGGTGGATGGAGCGTTGCATAAACCAAACGGCATGACCAAGTATTCGTAGTGACCATTGTGAGTGCGAAAAGCTGTTTTAGGAATATCGGTCTCATGCATTCGCACTTGATGGTATCCTGCGCGCAGATCTAGCCGAGTGAAGATGGCAGCCCCATGTAACTCATCTAAGGTATCTTCAATTGTGGGAATGGGAAATCGATCCTTAACCGTGATGGCATTGAGTTGTCGGTAATCTGTACAAAACGCCATGTCCCATCCTTCTTCTTAACCAGCAGGACTGGTGATGAATAAGGGCTCGTGCTGGGTTGGATGATTCCCGTTGAAAGCATTTCTTGCACCTGTTTTTCAATCTCTTCTTTCTGGAAATGTGCATAACGATATGGGCGGAGATTGACCGGTTCTGCATCAGCCTTGAGAATGATCCGATGCTCAATTTCCCGACAAGGCGGCAAAGTGGTGATGTCCTGGAATAGGTCCTGATATTGCTCAAGTAAGAGCCACATTTCTGGGGCTATAGTGGAGTCACCATCCTGTTTGGATAGACACAGTAGGAAGAACAAGTCTCCCCCGGCATCCTCATCCGTAGTGTATGCGCATAAGCCAAAGGCGTTGTGGGAAATTCCCGTGATAGTGATGGACTTGTTTTTATGCATGAATGACATAGTGAGTTCCTGCCAATCAGTAGTAACCACGCCCAGTGTTTCCAACCATTGAACTCCCAACACGGCATCGATTCCCACAAGAGGCAAGGAAAAGAAAGAAACTTGAAAAGTATTGCCTTGTATATCTACCGGAACCTGGTCGAACCTTCCTTTGCTACGAAGAGGTTCCCCATTTGCTATTCGGACGTTAAAGTCAGTCGAGTGTGTCATGGGTAACTGCATTGCTTGGGCCAGTTTATCCTGGATGAAGTTATGTGTGGATCCGCTATCCACTAGAAGAAGCAGTGGTCTCCTGGCTATGGTTGCACGAAGACGGAGGGTTCGTGGTCCAGACCATCCCGTTAAGGCGTTTAGTGTGATCTCTGGTTCCTGAACATTGTCATTGGGCTGCGAGGAGGGTTCATCCTCCCTCTCGATGTCTTCAGTTTCAAGTAACAGGAGCTTGGGTTGTTGACAACGATGTCCTGCCGTGAATGGTTCGTTGCAAGCGAAACATAGACCAAGGGACCTTCTACGTTGCATCTCTTCCCAAGGCAGCCTCTTGATAGGTGCAACCGGTTTCTTATCATCACTGTTCGGAGGAGGGCCTAGTATGCCGGCCGATGTATTAGGCCGTATGGTGGCAGACGGTTGGAACGGTTTGCTGCTGCTAGACCGCCAAAGTCCCGACTTGCTTACAAGTAGTTTTTCTTCTACCAAATGGGCAAGTCCAAAAGCTTCCTCCAACGTTCGTGGCTTCCTAGTTTTAACCTCCAGTCGAATGTCATCCTGTAATCCCCCAATGAAACTTCCTGTTAAAAAATTTTCTGGGAGGTCATCCACCTGATTTGAAAGCTGCTCAAATGCTTCTTGATAGGCGGCCACTGTGGTGATTTGCCGGAGGCGAGATAGGGCCTCCGACGGATCTTCGAATTCTGTAGGCCCAAACCGGACTCGAAGGGCGCGGGTGAACTCCTTCCACCTCACTGGTCCCCTCCGCTTTATGAACCAACGATACCATTGTAATGCTAAGCCTTCCAGGTTAATGGCAGCGAGGCGCAAGCGGTGCTCAGCAACGATGTGATAATACTCAAAGTATTGTTCGGACTGATAAATCCATCCAGTAGGATCTCCTCCACCAAACTTTGGGAAAAATATCTTGGGGTCATAAGCCCGGTGAGTATGGACCGGGTGTGTCGATGTGTCCTCGTCGGCAAAGGGGTTGTCCTCATCGGACGTTGACAGCTTCTCTCCTAGGGTGCGAGTAAACTGTTCGAACCTTGCCTCCCATCTGTCCAGGCGCTGGTTGATTTGGTCGAATTGGGATTCATGTCGAGCTAGGGCTTCAGAGGTTTCATTTCGAAATTCGGTGTTGGATAGGTTGCGGGTAGCCATGGGCTCTGATACCAATTGATACCCGGGAATCTAAAAGAAAAAGAAGAACACAGATAGAAGAGCTCGGAGAAGATGGCTAGAAGAGTAATGCTCATTTCATGCCTTCTGCAGGAGCAGAGCTCCCGTTTTAATACAATACAAATGGGGAAAGTAATGGGTGTAGACGTGTAGTGGGGTGTAACCACCCACTCACTTACTGCCAAGGAAATAGGAAGCTACCCAACTAATGCTAAAAAACGGATAAGGAATAATAATGAAATTAATAAAGAAGTAGTGATTTAATAAAACATTATTCTGATCTTCCACGTCAGTAGCTCCCAGTTTTGTCCATCCATGCGTGTAGGCAGTTGACGTAGATGTTCGAGTTCAAAAACCTGGAGTTTGGTAGCCGTTCTCGTGTGCTGCGTCGAGGCTGCGGCGTATCACAATTACAATTTTTGTCCTTTTAATTCCTTGTGTATTTCTATTATCAAAATAAATCCGTTGCATAAATAAAGAAAAGGGTGTAGGAGTTTCACAACAATTGCCATGGAGAGGAAATAAATCCCATCAGCAAATTAAATAAATTAATGGGGTGTTTGAAATTGATTTTGCTTTTGTTTTTTAGAAGTAGAATCAAAATCAGTTTTTTAGAAGTTGGTTTCTTTCAGCTTCTAAAAATTATTTCTAGGAGTAATTTAAAGTAGCCAGAAGTGTTTATGAAGTTTCACCCAAACACTCCTATATTTTCTATATTTTCTTATGCTTCTTTGAAAAAGTAAGAAGTAGATCCGAATAGCTTTTTTTTTGCAAACAGATCTGAATAGCTTTTAAGAAGTAGCTAGATCCAAGCACTTTTAGGGTCTGTTTGCAACAGCTTCTGCTTTTAAAAAGTACTTTTTTTAATGAAATGGAGAGAAGTGATTAAATAAAAGTTGACAGTGTTTGAGAAAAAAGTGATTTTGAAAAGGAGTGTTTGGGTTTGCTTAAAAAAAGTGCTTTTCAACTTTTGGCTTAAAAAAAGTTGAAAAAAGTGTTTTCAAATGACAGATTATGCTTAAATTAATCGCTTAAAAGCTAAAAGCTGGAAGCAGGTAGAAGGGTGCTTTAAACTGCTTCTCACTTTTTCTATTACACAAAAAGTACTTATTTTACCAAACACTACCAACTTTTACTTTTCCAGAATCACTTTTTTCTCAAACACTACAAACATTTACTATTAATCACTTTTTTCAAAATCACTTAAAAAAATCACTTTTTTAAAGTTGAAGCAATTGCAAACACTCCCTAAGTGCTTTTTGTGTAATAGAAAAAGTAAAAGCACTTTTGACGCGGAAGCCGAGAAAAATAAAAGTTGTAGTGTTTGGGAAAATAAGTGCTTTTTAAAGCCAAAAGCTGAGAAGTGCTTTTTTTAAAAAGCAGTTTCAAACAGACCCTTAAGAAGTAGACTTTAATGTTGAGGGAAAAATTCAAGGAAAGAAAACATGGAAGCAATGAGGTTTATTATCCTATTAGACCTATTTAGGTAAAATTGCATTTTTGACCACTCATCTAATCCTATTTATATTTTTTCTTGCAATTGTAAAATGCTATAAATGCATTACATTTCAACTATTTAACAATATACGGAGTATGTTTTTACTCTTAACAATGTTACAATAAGAAGCTTTTTTAAACATGCTGCATAACAAAGGAATGGCATTTATAACGCACAATTAAGAATAATATTTTAATGGAGTTTACAACATTATGAAGAACATCCATAATATCACTATATGGCCTACATTACCAACAAATACACAATTAAGGAAGGTTTATTTGTAAAAATAAATAAAAAGAAAATTATTACATTTCATCATGAGAATGAATGATTGGCTAAAATTGTAATTTTCCTTTTACTTATTTATATCATATATGAATAAGAAATTTAAATGACATAAAAATTACTTCCGTAGTACAAATAGCACACAAATTAAGAAAGTGTGAATTGTGTGGTGGATAATTATGCAGAGGAGAGAGAAATGTGTAAGAATTATTGTGAACCACAAATTCTTTGCCAAAAAGGGAAAGTGAAGTTCCTTTTGAGACGGATGAAAAAGGAAAGTTGGAAGTATTTTTAGGGACGGAGGGAGTACAAATTATTATCCATATTTCATTTTTTATATATTTTCTTTGGTCAAACTAAACACAAGTAGTTTCAGTGGTATCTAGATTGTTGTTTCCTTGAAAAATTATTTATTTTACTCTACCAGTTTTTTTTTGTTTTTGTTTTAGAAAGTCATATTATTTCTCATTGATTTTAAACCATGTCATTTTTGTATATTGCTAAGATTTTACAATTACACGACATCAACAATAACAGTAGCGATAATAAAGTCAACAATATAATGTGCCATTTAAAAAATCCAAACACATTAGACAATAACATTCACATTATTTTTGACATTATAATATTACGGAGTATTTAGGAAGTTGCCCTAAAAAGAATACAACACTATTAATATTACTATCAAAATTACTACGTACTACGTATATATGAAATGCCAATTTTTTGTCCACCACTATTATTTTAGCTATATACGGAGTATAAGTAATTATTTTCTTATTACTATTATTATCGAATTCAAATATCCGAAACTTGAAATATTTGTGAGGTGATATCTAAGTTTGCATGCGTTACATAAATTGATAAATATCACAAACTTGAAGATGCCCTTACTCAATACTACGCAGTATTAGGAACCTACAACATTATACAAATACGTAGTATAAGTTAGTTTAAGACTAGAATTCTACACAATATTTTCATCTCTCTATAGGTTATGTTTGGAATTTGATAGATCTAGTCAATTAAATGACATGTAGTGATTGTAGTCTTGTATGGAGAAAGTGTTAATTTTGATTGGATCTAAAATTAATAAGCTGGTTTCAAATATTATCAATATTATTACGTTTTCAATTCAACCCTTTTTTAATTCATCTCAAACTCATGCCGATCTTACTTTCTGGTTTATACTAAAACATTAATTTATAAAGTAATTTACATTTCCCTCTATTGTTTCAATTGTTACCAAGCAAGCATACTTCATGTCTTCATCCAAATCTTAGAAACTTATATAAGTTTTGCTTCGTGTACACATCGAGTTATATACTGACTTATATGCTTGTGATTCTAAAAACTTAATTGTACCTACATAGATAATTCATGATTACATACACTTCCATTTATTAAACTTGGAACGTAATTATTTATGCATAGAAAATTACACTCACTGTGTAAGCCGGTGTGTTGCCCAATGGACAAAGCAAAACTCAACTTATCAGCCCGTTTAGTAATATGAAAATCAGCAGATTTGGCTGATTCTGCTGAAATTTATGAAGTTCTACCTGAAGTGGCTGCTTCAGCTGATTTAAGAAAAAATTATTTTTAAAATATATTTCATTAAAAAAAATAAAGAAAAAATTATAAGTGAAAATAGCTAAAATGGCCGTCCACAGTAACTTCATCCAAAACAGCCAGAAAAGAAACTTCAACCTTACATTTTCTGCTTATTACACAATTCAGCGCGCGACAGCAAAATTTACGTGTTTGGTGAAAAGTTGGCTGATAAGCCTGATAACCCGAAAAATAGTGGTTCCAAACGGCCTCATATCTAGTGGAAAAAAAATGGTGTCTACCTCAAACAATAGACTCCATTTTAGCTGGTTTCTCCAAAATAGCCTTAAAAAAATGGTTTCTCCACCCACCCCCCCCCCCCCTAAAAAAAAAATAGCCTTAAGACTATTATGGATAAATGCATATTCAATTTCATATCTAACGGATATCAGCTCGGATCCTTATTCATGATCAACCTGAAAATCAGTTTGCTCATGCTATAGAAGCTTGCTGGATGGTTGTATAATTTGTAGTGTATGAGACGGAAAAGTTTGATGCATGCAAATTGAGCAATAAATATCGAACCCAGAAATGCAATTTCCTGATTCTGCGCTCGTCCTGCCACTTGTTTCCCCAAACTATGGGATCAAAATCACATATCAGTATGCTTCAATGCCCGCGGATTTTCTTTATATGCAACCCTCGACGTCTTATTGCTCCGGCGGTGGTCAGCATTCCTCCTTTTCCTTTCATTTCCTTTCTGTTTTCAACGGAAAGCCGTGGCTCCGTTGAAGCGGCGCTGCCATCTCTCTAACGGTGCTGCGACGGACGGCGGCGGCGTCCTGTTGACATCATCATCTGGGGGTGGAGGCCGGGAGGATTGTGCGAATTCGTTATCCCAAGCTATATCATCTTCAACGGTATTAGGCGCAATGCAGCCACGCGACGAACGCGACATCGAGGCTGGCAATGCTGATGTTGCCGGCGCAAATGCAAATGAACAAGATGGCTTCTCCGATCCTTTTGACATTGGGAATACCAAAAAGGCGTCCTTGGAGGCGCTCAAACGGTGGAGAGTAAGGCCCTTGCTCGATAGAAATATGCATTCAGCAATAGGCCTTGTTGCTTGATCTCTCTGCAGATTCTGCATGTTTATTTTTTTTTTGTCTAATGTGTTTGGATGCTGTCCTTTAAACAATGGAAGCGATTTGTTGCTTTGCTGATTTTAATACATCCATCAAAATTATGGTGCTGGACCTATGCATCTGTGATGATTGATGAATGAATCAAACCAGGAATTCCTCCATACCTTCACCCCACGTAAATAATTTTAAGGACCTGCTCCAAATAGGAGTAAAACATGACTAAATTGCCCAAATAGGAGCATACAGTTCTAAAGAATAAGATAAGTAGTTAGAATTTCTTTTTGAGGAGTAAATGAGTCTTATTTATATTTAGTGAAAAGTAACAGTGCTCCCATTTGAGAAAACATGTTATGTTTTAGGCCCATTTGAGGAATTTCTCAATAGTTTTTATAGAGTATCATCGAAAGTTTACCTTGGAAATCTCATGGCTATGAAATTAGAGAAATTAGCAATTCCATTATCACATATATGTCTATCTGACATTATCCATTGACCATAATAAGAGTGTAAGACCATGAGTTTATTCTGGTTGGAAGTGTTTTTTCTAATGATGGTAATAAAAACTTAACAGTCTACTGCTACTATCTTGAATTCCCTCGGCTTTTACAAATGTGATGTCTACTGCATATTCAACACACCTTTCTCTCTTAAAATTTCTTTCCCAGTTAGATCTATTTAGAATCATCTTTTGAAGCTTCAAGTACTTAGTTAATTAACTAACAGTGAAGGCTAAGTGGATGGAATGCATTTATAACCATCAAATTGTGGGGTTGATTGTGTATCCTGTTTGTATAGTACACTACTAGTTTCCTGGAACTAACCTAGATTAGAATATTCCTCCATCTTCCGTCTTCTGTGCTAAAATAAAAATCAAGTTGTTGGATATGCTTATCAATTCAGCCAGTTCCAAATTTTTAGTTGGGTTTTACATCTCCTTATGAAAAAAGTGAAGTTTTCACTTTTTTGTTCAAAGCTGATAAGTGGAAACATTTTCTCTACATCATATTTTCCTCTATGTTAGAGCTTGTTTATGACTCATTCACTCTTAAATAAAATAATGATCGCACCCTGCTTGTGTTAACTTTGTGTGGTCGAGTTTGGTTTTATAGCTTTGCTCATTGCTGTTTTATTTTATATATTTCATCAAACAGTTGTACAAAAAACACGCCTTTGCACCAGGAGTGTGCTTAGACTAGAGTTTAGATTTCCCTCCATTGTTTTGCTGCAATGAGCTGTTCATTTAAAATTTTATCCTTCTGACATCGTGTAAAATTGACAGCAAGCTGCACTTGTTCTCAACGCTTCACGTCGATTCCGCTATACTTTGGACTTGAAAAAGGTTGAACATAAAGATCAGAGAAGAAGAATGATTAGAGCACATGCCCAAGTCATAAGAGTAATGACAAAATCCAATCTTTAATGCTGTTCAGTTTCCACATCAATTAACTTCTTATATTGATCAGTTTGTCTTATAGGCTGCAATGCTTTTCAAATTGGCTGGGCAAAGAGAAATCGGTACGTACTATGAAATCATCCCTTGCATAAGTCTAAATTGAAATAAAATGGACTAAATTGTACTGTCTTGCCTTCAAGTCTATTGACTTATGGTTACTTCAGTGAAAATTAAAACATACAGTATCATCTCTGTTTACTCTAGATTTGTGGATATGATTTAACGGCATTTTGGTAAACTGCTCTTTTTTCTTATCTGAATATACATGCTTTCATGTTTCGTATATACTATATAGGCACACTACCACTAACATTGATATATTGGTACGATTCCATGATATTGCTTTATAGTGTAGTTATTGGATGGATGATATAATTTACATTTGGAAGAAGGTTCATGCAGTTCACTTGTATTGTATTGTATTGAGCGGTGCGCTTACAGGGGCTATATTGTTGGATATGGACTAAATTTCCATGAAGCTTATGTGTTTTGTTGCCCCCTCTGAAAAAGATGTAGGGAAGAAAGAGGAAATTTTGGAACATATTTTTACCCTTGAAATTTTCAGATAATATGCCTTAGTTTGGGTATAAAAAATGCATAATGCATTTACCTGTTTGAAGTGTTAAAATATTTGAAGTGATATTGATTATGCGTCAGATATGAGTAATTTAATTGCATCCATGTGTGGGGTTCGTGGTGCTTCTTTTATTTTTTATTTTTTTTGTTGACATAGCAAAAAATCCATCTTAGCACATAAATAAGTAAATAACATTATTCATTTTAAATGTTTTAGGATCTCACATGTGTTATTGTGTTGATCTAAACTTGGTTTGTTAGTTTTGGGAACCTCAGTAACTCCTCCAGCTCCAAGTGGTGATTACGGGATCAGACTTGAGCAGTTAGCTTCAATTACAAGGGATCATAATCTTTCTGTCCTGCAACAAAATGGAGGGGCAAGTCAAGTTCAATTTTATTTTCCTTTTATAGTTTTAAGATCCTACTGCTATCTTTACCTTTAGACTTACTAATAGAAGCCTTCACTTTGTTAATCAGGTCAAAGGCCTATCAGAAAAGTTAAGAACCAATTTGGATACAGGAATCATTGGGGATGAAGATGAACTGTCTAAGTGTCGCAGTACGTTTGGATCAAACACATACCCTACCAAAAAGGGCCGCAGTTTTTGGGTATTAGTTTTAGTCCATGCAGTTTTATTGTTGATATTATTGTAAAGGGGATTCAATGTCACCACTGGCCAATAATACTGTTTCTTTTAACTTTTTGCAGATGTTCCTTTGGGAGGCATGGCAAGATTTAACCCTCATCATCTTGATAATAGCTGCTGTGGCGTCATTGGGACTTGGAATAAAAACAGAAGTATGTATATCTCTTGTTGTTTACTTTAGAGTTTGACACAATCTACAAAGGTCCCAATAAAGTTGCATAAAGATTCCTTACCCAATCAAGTCCTCTTAAGTTTTGCTTAAAGTTTTCAAATAACTACTTGCTGTCAAAAGCATATAACAGTCTCGGGCGTATTATAGTTAAACATGTGCAGTCAATGTTATATCTTTTATAACTATTGTAATATTGATATATGCAGGGTCTTTCAACAGGATGGTATGACGGTGGTAGCATTTTTTTTGCTGTTTTTCTTGTTATTTTTGTAACAGGTAAATAGATTGATGTTACCCTTTATCTGGAAAAGAAAGAAACTATGGACAATTGGACATCATGCATTTTAAATATGACTATTTTGTGATCTCTCAATGGTTTCCCCTGTAGTTTCTTTTCCTGACTACTTTATGATCCCCATCCCACCCCGCTATATTCACTTAACATGAATGTTGACTGGAATATAAGTATTTTTGGGATCATTGAGAAATCCTTGAATGTTTAATGTTTACCCGTGTTTAGATATAATCTAGATCTATTTAGTGTTGAATTAGTTCACATAGTTATCCTATTGTTGTTTACTTCCGATTTTCATATGAATAAAGTTGCTGGAAGTGTTACTTTAATTATTTGAAATAGCTATTTGTTGCTAGGGGATGCTTTGAGCTATTTTGTGTGATTTGTGTGATCTGCATGACTTTTTTCAGAATTAGTTGAGTGATTAGTCGTCTCATCCTACTGTGACTATTATAATGATAAAACTATATTTGTAGGTGAAATGTTGCTAATAAATATCTATATCGTCTCAGAAGCATTAGAAGAAAATGAGTCAAAACTGCCCACTTTCATGCCCATTATTCTCCTTTCAAAAATTTACATTTGTTAAATTGTGAATAATCCGACATCATGTTGCTAAATGCATGAATTCCTTATTGGTTTACCCTTCGTTATGACCTCTGATATTTGTATTCAATATGACAATTGTCTATTATATATATTTTTGACTAATAGGCTCACTCTTTGTGTTGTACTTTATTTAGCAACAAGTGACTATCGTCAATCGCTCCAATTCCAAACCTTAAATGAGGAAAAGAAAAATATCCAAGTGGAGGTAATTTGAAGGCGATTCGGGAATGTCTATGTTTCTATCATTTCTTTTATTGTTTCCAGATGTTTATCATGCTGTAATACTTGCATGCATTTAAACCATGTGAAGGTTATTAGAGGTGGCAGGCGAGAAAAGATGTCAATATATGAACTGGTTGTTGGTGATATTGTACCTCTCAAGATAGGCGATCAGGTAAGTGTGGTAATTTTCATTCACTTCCTTGTTTTATCATATACATTGGGCCTTTTTACATTGAGTTCTCTTCCAGGTTCCTGCTGATGGAATTCTAGTAAGTGGCCATTCCTTGTCTATAGATGAATCCAGCATGACCGGCGAAAGCAAGCTTGTAAGCTGGTTACTAATTTTCTATTAAGGAATTGGTCAATTTGTTTATAATTTCCTCAAATAAGTTTTTTTTTGTACGCAGATGCAAAAAAATTCAAAGTCACCTTTCTTGATGGCTGGTTGCAAGGTAGCTGATGGTGAAGGAAAAATGCTGGTAAGATATTCATGTTCAATATTTTGCCACAACACTGCTTATTGTGTCGTTCTATACACGTGTATTTGTTCCCTACATTTCTATTTTTGGTTATTCAAATCACTATTCCGTATTGGTTTTAGTTATTAAAACCTTTTTTTAGAAAACTTCGGCATACTGTTCTCTATTGATATAAATTTAAAATGTTTTAGTTGCTACTCATATTTTTTTCATTAACAATCTGTCCTGAGATGGCTTTTTCATTAACAATCTGTCCTGAGAGGTTTTTTTTCCCCATGAATTCATGATTAAATTAAGAGCTTTCATAATTTATTATTGGACATGCACACAGTTCATGACAATCTCCCCTTAAAATTTAGCTAAGGTATGTGGTTTTAGGTAACTGGTGTTGGAATAAATACCGAATGGGGATTGCTGATGGCGAGTATATCAGAGGATACCGGTGAAGAGACCCCATTGCAGGTAAATTTTGGGTTGAGCTATGCAGTACCTACACCAAAGTTTCAGTCGTTTTTTTTTTTAATTTCGAATTATATATGGCAGGTGAGGTTGAATGGAGTAGCAACTTTTATAGGCATTGTGGGCCTTGCGGTGGCACTTACTGTCTTAATTGTTCTTCTGGTCAGGTAAATTATTTACCATAACTCATAAGGCATAGTTTCAGTCCCCGCTTTCCTGCTATTTTATCAGCTGTAGTTATTGAACTTTCTACAGATTTTTCACTGGGACTACCAAAAATCCTGATGGAACTTCTCAGTTTGTGAGTGGGAAGACTAGCATTAGTGAAATCGTTAATGGTGTCATACACATCATAACTGCTGCAGTAAGTTCTATCTAAAATTCTGAATTTGTATCCTAGTTTCTTGCATGTTTATTTTACTGACATTAATTTTTTCTCTAGGTTACCATTGTAGTAGTTGCGGTCCCAGAAGGTCTTCCATTGGCAGTTACTTTGACGTTAGTATCACATCACCATAATAAACCACTTGACTGCTTAACAATGATCTGATCTTCTGCTTTAATATTTTTTCAAACATTTGACAGCTTAGCATATTCAATGAAGAAAATGATGGCTGACAAAGCCCTGGTATATATTTCCTTTTATTTCCTTTATTGAATTGAGCTCTTTATGTTTAGCTCTGTGGTTATACTATTTTCAGTATTTTGGCATACAATTAATAGGAAAAGCCATTTGTAGGTGCGTAGACTTTCAGCTTGTGAAACTATGGGATCTGCTACAACTATATGTAGTGATAAGACTGGCACGCTAACTCTGAATCAGGTAGTCTTTGCAGCCCTTTTTGTTCTCTTTTCAAACGTTAATTGTCAGATACTCCGTACATTTTTTTCTGTTCAACTACGTTGAGTCTTTCATCACTGTTGCCTCTCACAATGCAGATGACAGTAGTTGATGCTGTTGTGGGGAAAAAGAAGATGGATCTACCTGAAGATGGATCCCAATTACCCTCAGTTGTTTCTTCTTTAATACATGAGGGTATAGCGCTAAATACAGCAGGCAGTGTTTTTTCTTCTAAGGTGATTTTTCTTTGTCCTGTCTCACCTTCATTTCCCTCTTCTGAAGATATATTTCCCGAGGCCCTGATTTGAGGAGGGTGTTAGTTATTTCATAACATTTGATCTGTAAGTGTCATAACTGTAAAATATTCTTGCAAAATATTCTTCTTAGTGTCATATAACAGTGCTATCTGAAAGTGGCTTTTTCTTGCAAAATATTCACCAGTTGGGGTCCCCTTATTGGTCTCAGTTATGTTCTCAGTCTCTTAGATAATGTGTGTTACATTTAAAAAAAAAGTAAATGGTAAAATTGCATTTACCTTTCATCTTTGTGGATGACATTTTTCGGGCGCCCTTATAATCTTCTCAGTTGTATAGTTAATATCACAAGAAGTTTTAATCCAGTTTCCCCCCATAAACAAATCCTCAGGTCCCTCTTTCTCTGTCTAACTGTTGATTAATTTCTCTTATGCCGTTCTTCTTTGTCTTTATGTTCACACAAAATAGGATGTCAGGGGAACAGAGGTTTCTGGATCACCTACAGAGAAGGCGATTCTGACTTGGGGCATTAAGGTATTAGTCTTTGATATTATCGAGTCCATATACATGCTTACTATGGGTTGCTTATTTATGTTATCTGAATTGCAGTTAGGTATGAAGTTTGATGATGTTAGATCAGAATCTGTAGTACTTCACGTTTCTCCCTTCAACTCTACAAAAAAGCGAGGGGGTGCTGCAGTTAGACGACTGGTAATAGACCTTTCCTGAATTTCAGGTTTTCTAGCTTGTAACGCGCTGCACTTTTTTCTTCTTTTCAAAATAGATTTCCAAAGCCATAAGTAGAAAATTTGGGAATGCACCCAATAACAGGGTGTTTTGTTTTTTTATGACTGAAGTTTGTAGGAATGAGCTCTTCTCTTTTCTCGGAAATAAATCCAAATCTTTTGAACTTTCTATGTATGCAGTAGAGCATGACACAAAGTATTCAGAATGACTTTGGTGTAGATGCTTGCTCTAGTTCCGGGACTGTGAGAACTTGGTAGTTTTTATTTGATAAGTATCCCTTTTTGGGAAGTTTTTATTTATTTTCTCCACCTAACGAATTTGGCAAGTTTGATAAAATAAACATAGATACTTACTTTTCATCTTCCTTTTCTGCTCTTTCATCTTTTTCTCCTATTATTCACTACCCCTACTTTTTTCTCTGTAAACTTCGTGAAAAAGCTACTGGGTAAAAAAGATGGAGTGTATTCTATCAAATGCATTGTTTCTTGTTTAAATACTATGATCACCTTTCACATTCCACTTTATTGGCAGAGTAACTCTCAAGTTCACGCACATTGGAAGGGAGCAGCAGAAATCATTTTAGAATCATGCACTTGGTACTATGATTCCAATGGTTCCTTGCAGTCCATTGGGAAGGAGAAGGTCTGTAGTTATATTGCCCAACAGTTTTTACAAGTCTTGCCGAAGACACTGCTCCCAGTTGCTTGAGGAAGATTTTCTGAGATTCAATTTTCAAAATATTAATGTCATGAAAATAAGGATTTATAATAGCATGATTATTTACTCTCTCATGAAATCATCTTTTCACCGTTTTTAGTATTATGTTTTCAGGGTTTTTTCAAGGAAGCTATTGAAGATATGGCATCAAGAAGTTTGAGGTGTGTTGCAATTGCCTACAGAACTTGTGACATAGACAAAGTTCCAACAGATGAAGAGCAGCTCTCACAATGGGATTTGCCTGAAGAAGATCTTATTCTGCTTGCCATTGTTGGCATAAAGGTATGCATTTGAATTGCTGGCCATATTGTCCTGCTTTTGACCTTTCATCGCCATTTGTGTGTTGAGTGTACCTCTCCTGTTCTGGTAGGCGTTTCTTTGTACTATATTCTGAACATGTGTTCCTACAAGTGAAACACATCAACCTCATGTTGCAAGCTTCCTTGCTGAGCATTTCATATTATATAGGATAATAAGTCTCTATTTCCTTGCACAGGATCCTTGCCGCCCTGGTGTCAAAGATGCAGTGAGACTCTGTACAGATGCTGGTGTTAAGGTACTTATTATTCCTTTTAAATTGTTTATGAATTAATGATGTGGTCTGTTAAAGCATGATCGTAATCATAACCAATAATGGACAACATAATTGTCACGTGAAGATAGTTTTCATTCAATGACATATCTAGAGCCCCATTTGGAAGGGGCTATTTGGCTTAAATGTCTGAACATGCCTAGTTTACTGAAAGGAAAAGCGTTCGGTAACATCCAATTCAACTAGACAAGAAAGTCAAAAGCTACTAGTTCTGATATGTTTGTTCATCTTATAAATAGACAACCATTCTAGGTCTTACTGTATTCGCATTAGATTCTTTGATGAAAGACTAAGCAGTGTTGACACTTTTACATGAATGGGGGAACCCTTATTAGGTGCGCATGGTTACTGGAGATAATATTCAAACAGCTAAAGCAATAGCTTTGGAGTGTGGGATTTTATCTCCTGATGCAGATATTACAGGGAATGATATAATTGAAGGGAAGGCTTTCCGTGAGTTGCCTGAAAAGGAAAGAGAACAAGTTGCAAAAAGGATTTCGGTTAGTTATTAATAATCCATTATTTCTTGTAGAGTCTGTCCTCACCTTAATATAACACTGTTGAGTTTTTAGGTAATGGGAAGGTCATCCCCTAGTGACAAGCTTTTACTTGTACAAACACTGCGTAAACAAGGAGAAGTTGTTGCTGTTACTGGAGATGGAACCAATGATGCCCCAGCGCTCCACGAAGTTAGTTTCCTTTCTTTTTACTCTCACTCTGATCTCTTCTTGATAAATAGAATGTTACTGAAAACAAATTAATAGTGATTGAAATGTTATATGACCACGTATTATATTAATGTATATTTTTATAAAAATAAAAATATATATATCATAATACACAGCCCTCGAAAATCTTCCTCTCCAAACCGCTCCAAACCATCCATCCAAACAGAGTCTTAAGGAATGGGGATGGGCCTAGCCATTGACTCACTTAGTTATTATGATATTTAATCACGACTTCTTAGAGATTGGATCACATTACACAGGTTTTTAGTTCACACACAATCTTTCCGCTTCTCATTTACTTGGGTGTTTTACCCATTTTAGTTCCCTAATAACTTAATTCATTTCTTTGTGGTCCATACAAATTTATTCAACTTTCAATTAAACACAGAACTAGGTTTTTGCATGATTTTAATAGTGACTAATGTTTTAGGTCTTCTACATCGTGTGTGGGTTTTATTATATCTTTTTACTTTTTGTGCATAGGCTGATATAGGTCTAGCCATGGGCATTCAAGGGACTGAAGTTGCAAAAGAAAGTTCAGACATCATCATTCTAGACGATAACTTTGCTTCAGTAGTAAAGGTTGGTAAATACCTTAGAGCTTGAAGAAATGTTCTGTTCCTTAGACGTCTGGATGTGGCTAATAACAAGGGATCATATGATATCTGTCTTTTATTTTGGTCCAACTGTAGGTTGTACGTTGGGGACGTTCTGTTTATGCAAATATTCAAAAATTTATCCAGTTCCAGCTCACAGTCAATGTTGCAGCTCTTGTTATTAACGTTATAGCAGCAATTTCATCCGGTGACGTCCCTTTAAATACAGTGCAGGTCTCTCTCTCTCTATTTCTCTCTCTCGCGGTCCCTCAATCTCTTTTATTAATTTATGAAAACAGTCCATTATTTATTTATCTTTTCTCCCTTGTGCCTTTTTGTCTTACATCCCTCCTTTTTATCAGCTTCTTTGGGTAAACCTTATAATGGATACTCTTGGAGCATTGGCACTGGCTACTGAACCTCCAACTGACCATCTGATGCATAGACCTCCTGTTGGTAGAAGGCGAGGATTCAACTTTGATATCATTGTTATTATTACTATTATTAAAAATTATATATAGAACACGCTGTTTGTACATACTTTTTGTGTGTAACCAAGTCGTGTGACATTCGTTATGGTGATGATGCTTGCTCTAATACTTGGTAAAAATCTCCAGGGAGCCTCTAGTAACCAATATCATGTGGAGGAACCTGATTATTCAGGTCAGTGGCTGTATATGTCGCACACATAATGATTCGTTATTGCTGTAATACTTTTTCTTTGTTTTTGTAAAACAAAGAATAATTGGGGTTCGTCACTTCACAGTATTAATATATACACTGGACGATCTCATATTTGCATTTGGTATTGGGCAGGCTGTCTATCAAATTGGTGTCCTCCTTGTAATAAACTTTTGTGGCAAGAGTCTTCTCAACTTGGAGCAGGATGGAACAGAACATGCTAATATGGTGAAGAATACCCTGGTATTCAATACTTTCGTTCTCTGCCAAGTAAGTGTCCTTAATCCGAAATCCAAAAAGAAATTAATCTATTTTGTGACCTCGACAATGCTATTGTGCGTTTTCTTAAAGAAGCTAGAAACTTGTGTCTTTGTCTAATTTCAGATATTCAATGAGTTCAATGCTAGAAAGCCTGATCAATTGGATGTGTTTGAAGGTGTGACGAAAAACCCCCTCTTCGTTGGGATTGTGGGAAGTACTTTTATTCTCCAGGTCTGACTGGTCTTTTATGTGCTTACTCTACTTTTCTGTGGGGTGTAGAAGTGAAATCATTTTTGTTGGGTTTTTGCTGAATAGATTGTCATCATTGAGTTCCTTGGAAAGTTCACTTCAACAGTGAGACTCAATTTCAAACTATGGCTGATTTCACTCTGCCTTGGGCTTGTCAGGTAAGTAACTAAGTACTACTCCCCAGTCCCCAATATATATATATTCTCTTATACATGTCCATTAATAGTGCAATACTTCTTAACATTCTACAAAAAGATACTACGTAAATCTTAACAATGTTGTCTTCAAGGTGGTGATCTTTAACCATTTATGAAGTGATGAGCAAGCGTAATGTTGTTTTGATAAGACAAGTTATGATTGGTTTACAAAATAATGATAATTTATAAAAAGTGTGGCTTGGATAAAGTAGACATTTAAAATAAGAATAAGACATGCGCTCTTTACCCAACCACTAGACAGCATTATTTCCATTGTATGAAATACAGACATATGAGACCACAGACAGACACTCCCGTGCTAGTAATAATGCTGTTTCCTTTTCTTTTGTTTTGTTTTTGAAAACCGGTGATGCAGCTGGCCGCTAGCGATGCTCGGGAAAATGATCCCAGTTCCCAAGACCCCAATTGCAAAGGTGTTCATCAAACCCTACCGCCGATGCATTGCAGCTCGTGATACTCCCCAATAAATGGCTGTTTGCTTGTCCCTATCTCTAAACGACTAAACCTGTTGCTGCCCCGCCTGCCCAATATACATATATTTCTTTTTCTCTAATTGAAGATATACGTGGCTGTCATACTCCCCAGATAATCATATACTCTGTAGTTGGAAATCAATCTTTATAAATACATAAACTCCCATTGTAAATTATATACACCTTACTATTCTATACTAGTGAGCAACATTCTTCAACATGCATTGTATAATTGTATTAGTTAGGCATGGCCTCTGGTCGGTTCAGGCCCGGCCGGTTCACGGTTCAGGATATGGGAGGCCCGGAACCGGCCCGGGTAACCCCCGGGTCCAGTTCGCGCCGGGCCTCAGACCAATCTAATTTTTTTTTTTGGCTTCTCCTAATTAACTCCCAACCCTCCCCCCTCACCCCCAAACCACCCCAAACCACCTCAAATGGCCCAAAGTACCCAGTCCAACCCAAAAACTTAAAAAAAAAAAATTCAAAAAAAAAATTAAATTTGGCCCGGACCGGGCCCGAACCGTATGACTAGCGGGCCGGGTCAACCCGAACAGCCCTATGCCCCGGTTCAAACAGTGACCGGTCCGGGCCGGTTCCGGGGCGGGCCGCCCGGCTTGAGTCCATGCCTAGTATTAGTGAAGTAGGGGTTGAACCTATAACTTCATAGAGGGGTTCCATAGGCAGCGTTACCTATAACTTCATATTCCAGTTCCAGGTTGGCTTACAACAGAACCAGTCTGAGCCTATGGCCCTATTATGGAGGAACCAGTATCCTGCTTTTACCAGCTCAGAAACGGTTCCAAACCAGAACCAAAAAATGAGCAACTGGTGTAGTTCTTTACCTGTTTGTTCTGGAACAAGACCAGATCTATATTCATGTTTTTATAACACACAATCATCAAAAGTGTAAATGGAAGGCTATCTATTGTGATACATCATCAATGACATGATAATACTTCTGCAATAACTTGGAGATGGAAGAATGAGTTGCTAATCAAGCACATACAAGAAAAAGAATTGAGAGTTCTACACTAATGTGCAAATAACATTGTTCCAATTTGGGATGCATATGATAAATAGAATACTTCGTATTACATTAAATTACATCATATGAAATTCCGCACAAGTGGCGGTTTGTTCAAATCTTTATCATCTTCCACAACGTACAGAAGAAAAAAAATAAAAGAGATATATGATGGGAGATTCTACAGCCAAACCTGACCGTCCTCTTCTACAAAGAAATGTGAATCTTTCGTGGCGATTTTTTCTATGAAAAGGGGTGATAGGTTTACAGTTTCCGGCAATAACCCTAGCAGAAACATGAATATGCAAAGTGGTTCTTTTCGGAGACGTAGTGGGAAATGTAATTGGTTGAAGAAGATCCAGAAGAAGAAACAGCTGCTGGAACAAGAATCTGAGTCTTTCCATAAGAGATTCTCTTACCGGCAACATTTGCATAGAATAAGCCTGAGATGGCTGGCACAAACACATCGCTCTCTGAGCATATGTACAAGTCAATTACCTTCTCTAGCTCGGCAGCATCCGAGTCCAGAAACTTTGCCTTTTTATCTATTGGCATTATGCTTTCCTGAAACATTTCCAAAGCATTTGATGAGATAAGGCGCATAAACACATAAAAGATAGATCTTGACCTTACATCACAAAGACTATCAGGGTGGAAGCTGCCATATTCATTGCCTATTAACATTCTTAGATTGACTTGGCAATTGGCATGGTTTTTTATTTTTTTTCCAGACTTCCAAATTCGCCCTTATAGATTAAAGATTGAAACTTGAAACTAATAGCAGTGGTTAGTGATGATATTAAATAAGGCCAGTAAGTACATAGACGACAATTCACAAATGAGGAAGGACTTTATCCAACACAGATAGAAAGAAAAGGGAAACATGAACGTTATTTACAGACGAATGGAGTATTAGTTTTCAGTTTTCACTCTTTGTTTCAGTTATTGGAGTAAAACATGTTTAATGTAAATAAATAGATGTATGCTTGTCATATTTGAAGAAATGTGAGATCTTCTAGTCCTTTATTTATGGAATTTTCCCAATAATAATTAGGGATGGGGCCTTATTACCTTGGTGTATGTTTTTGGGAATAGCTCCTTCAATGAATCAAGGCTGCTGTCCCACCGGGATTGTGTCAAATATATAGTTGTGTCCCTGTTAAACCCGAGTTTTGTCAAAAAATCTGCAATCTCATGTGGGCTGTAGCAGCTCTTTGATCCAGGGGACCCATTTCCTTGGCAACTTCTTTTCTCCAGAATATCTACCCTTAGGTCGACAGCCACAAACTGTCCACTAGACTTCTGACTCAACGTTCTTAATCTCTCGACCATTGAGTCAACCACTTCACGAACATCAGGTTGGAGTTCTAAAGTCCCAAACATGGCCAGACAAGCAATTGAATCAGTGCTTTTCTCTTCTGAACTTTTCTTCATATTCATTGAAGGGAAGTAAGTCACTAGTCTTATGTTTCCCTTCTCCCTGAAAACCGGCTCAATATTTTCTGCAATTTCTTCTTCAGTAACCCGACTAGGAACCTTCACCACAGCAAGGTTTCTTGCAGAGATGCCTGCGGGTGGAGATGTGGCTACTTTGACCACTCCATCAAGGCTTTTTACAAACTTCTCGACACTGTATATATCTTCAAAGTTCCTGACAAATGAGAAAATAAGCAATGCATCAGATTTTGTTACATGTTTGCGTAACTTTGTGTCTTCATTCAGGGACCAACAACCAACCACCGCTTCTTAAGTTCAATACCAAACATTCACCCAAACATCAATTGGGTCTACAAACATTTCCTTCTCCAAACTTTATAATGCATATCATTTTGATCCATCAATTTTGTTTATAAAACTCACGCGATGCCATGTGACACGCTGCTAGCCACATGGCAAGTTTATGAAAATTAAATTCATGGTTGTACACACATTACATATACCTAAAACTTTTTCTGTGATAAATCTTTTTTGTAAAATTAACCTCATCATATAGATATTTTAACAGACAAGAAATACCAACTTTGCACGAACCTTTTATCACTGGGATCGCTTCCCCTGACATCTGGGAGTACAAGAGTTGCACGCAGATATTTAGCAACTACTACTGCATCAGCAATCTGAAGAAGATGAATATGGATTTGATTTAAAATTCAGATAAATATGGATATCATGACAACATACAATCCATGATGCCCATGTTTAAAGTGAATGGACAAATGGACACTAGAACATTATATCTCAGACTCAAAACAGATGTCAATGAAAGTAGATACTTCGTATGTGATAGCACACAAGAGGTGTCTTGAGATTATGGACTGAGTGACTGACAGGGGATGAAACGGGATGAAGGATAATATTGATATGATATATAATTCAATCAAATAACGAATTCACGGAGAACCGAAATACCTGTGAGATGTGATACTCAGGACCATTTGTCAATGAGAAGGTCAGATATCCTTGAGATTGGTCTTCGTCCTCTATTGGCAAATGAAAGACATATTTATAAAAATGGTTTATAATACTGAAATGTTAAGGATAAGATCATTGATGGTTAATGAACATGAGAGTTACAGTAGCTCACCTGAAACTGGTTTAGTCCAGCATGGTTTAAGGGATACACCATCACTTTTCCAAGGTCCATCTCCCCCGGGAAGTGACAGTTCTGAGGTTTTGCTAGTGCCATGTATGCTCGCCTTTTTAATAACAAAAAGGAAACAACAAAAGTAATCAGAAACCTTGAAACTTGTATCACTGCAAATTCCCGACAATATTTCAATTTCTTTTTCAAATTATAACACAGTGTCAATAATATATCGTCTCTGAAACCATTCAAGGTAGCACCAAGTAGATCAACACTTGTTCACAGTAGGCGTGACAAATACTCCATTTGTCCAATACCCATTCAGCCCCTTGAAAGGTACTGAGCCAGATCCAAGCCATCCATTACTAATCTATTGATCCGTCAGTTATTAGTTGTAGGCTCACATTAAAAAACTTACTAAATCGATACAAACCTAGTCTCCAATTATAAATGGGTTATTTTTGTGAGTGTTAATTATATTGCTAATAAAGTATCTCACCTCTATACAAAACTACAAAATGCTGGATTGTATTGGATGTATTTATTTGTATGTATTACGCCCCCGGATTGGATAAACTAATGAATTTACCCCATGGACCATAAATGAATTAGTGTGTGTTTTAGTGAAAAAAGAAAAAGGAAACAAATCCATTGAAATCCAAATAAGGGCTCATCAAATCGGTCCATTTGCTGTGCCTACTGCCTAGTTCAGAGGGACTAAAGCTGCTCAAATCACAGAAAAGTACAAGCAAGGAACTGAAACAGTTAAATAAAGCCGGGAACACTGAGGGGGTGGGGTAGGAAGCTTACCGGAGCAGGGTCGAAGTGGTCTCTCTTGATCATATTGCCGAGCATGACGAACATGGCGATAGTCAAAACTCCCGCCACCAGCTGTCTCGGATCCACCGCCATTTCTTCAGATCCGACACTCCACTCCCTATATTCTCTCTTCTTCTTCAATAGACGTGTGAAGTGAGCTACTGGTAAAGGCAGAAAGGTTGAGCGAGATTCAGGAAGCAAATCGCAGCAAATGATTGCTTAATGGAGGTGGGAATGCTCTATATAAAGATGGAAAATAATGCCTGGAATCAATCAATCAAACAACACAGAGAAAAGGAGAGCTCAATCACTGGAAAGCGTACATCATCATCATCATCATCATATACTCCTACTGATTATGAGTGAGATACGTATATGTATACGTATATAAGGAGTGAGGAGTGAATGTGGGGCTGCGATTTCATGCCACCGACATCTCTCCGATAATGACGACTCCGGTCCGGGCCCATTGTTTCGTTGGACTACAGTGTTTGGTTGCATATCTCTCCAAATCTTTTTGAGCCTATATTCCCTCTCCGCTTTTTTGCTAGGTGGGTGGGTAAATATTGAAAATTTTGGATTTGTACAAAAAGTCCAAATTCAAGAATTGACTACAAAAATTACACATTTTCAGGCAGTCATATAAAAAGGTTAAAAAGTTGAGTTATGGTATTACTATAGTTTATAGATGTTCACTCGATTAAAAGAAAGTTAGTTATTATGGAGTAATTAAAAAAAGATAAATAAGTAACGTGATTACATTAGTGAGTGTTTGAAATTGATTTTGCTCCTGCTTATATTTTTTAAAAGCAGAAACAGAATTATAATCGTCTTTTAAGAAGCTAGTCTCCTCAGCTTTTAAAAAATTGTTTCCAATGAGTAATTTGGAACATTTTTGCACTTTAACTCAAACACTCATATATATATATATACATATATGCTTTTGTTCTTTGAAGAAGAAAAACAGTTTTAAGAAGTATATCCAAACACCCTCAAAATTTTCTAAGGAAGGCTATTTTAATTTTTTTGATGTATTTATTTCATAAATAACTACGTAGTATATATTTTAGTTATAATTTTTCAGTACAACGAGCTCTACTTTCTGTCGGGACGGACCAATTTTTTAATAACAAACCAAATCATTATATGATTGTATGTTGTATTTAGGTGGTAATAGCATGAAAATTCAGAAACATAAAAGGCTAAATAGTAAACCCACAAAATTCGTATGTTTAGTTAAGTAACTAGTAAATCTGTCAACAAATCACAATGAAGTATGAGTGCTTCACATGCCCCAAAATAAAACTTTCCCATTTTGACTTAGGGAGATTATTTGTCAACTATTCAAAAACTATATTAAACTATAACATGAAAGTATTTGTGAACAATAATGTTAATACAAAATATTAAAAGAGTAATTTGTCTTAAATGACAATGTCTCCTTTGGGGGCGTTCTTCAACTCGATTTTGTTGCTTTTTAGTTTAAGTTGGTTTGAATTTGGAAAGGCAGAACTTAAAATCGAAAGAATACCTTTACTCGGTTTCGGTTCGATTTTTTCAGTTGGTTTTGGGATGTTTTCGTTAGTTTGGTCGGTCGATTTTCTATGCTTAAACCTCAAATTGTGAACTGAGTCGCCCATAGTTTGGTCGATTTTCATAAATTTTGGTTGGTTTTATTTCATTGTTTATCAGTTTTTATTCAGCTTAATCTCACTAGAGTCCATTTGGGCTAACAACCCGCCAAACCCACAACAAATGATATTGACCCATGAAACAATCAAGTTAAAATGAGGATTCAATTTTTATATAGCGCATTTTCAAAAAATATAAATTTTAATTATTTATATCGATATGTTGTCATAGAAAAGTTAATTTTATTATCAATCAACTATCGTAAAGTAAATCGAGAAACCTTGAAATGAGGCGTGTAGGAACCTTTAGAACTTGGACAATCCAATATAAGCCTGTCCAACAAAACATTTGTCCAGACATTCATTGTTGGGCCAATCGAAAGATGTGGGCTAAACGCCCAATAGGCCTAGGAGTCTAAACGCAATGAACTTTGTCGTCATCGTCAAACATCAATTGCACTCTCATTTCTAGTGTTTCACCATTTAAGTAGCAAATATGATCATATCTTTTGCACCATGACTTTACCTTTAATTTTCACTTTTATATCTTGTATTCAAATTAAAAGGCATTCAATTTTACTCCTCTATGAAGAATGAAATTGAGAAAATAAAATGACCTAGGTAAAAAAATCAACTTGGTCGGAACACACCAACTAATTGGAACGGCCGGAACAACCACTTTTATCAACTTGGTCCAAAAGACAAAAAATAGAAATACACCTTTGAAGATATTATGCCGACACTGAAATACGGAGTAAACATTACGAAGTATAAAACAAAACTTTTTTTTTCGAATTTCAGGTGTGATAAACAAAGAGAAATATTTACCAATAATTTTATTAAAGATGACAATGAATCACTTTTGAACTTTACAGAAAATAATAAGGAAGTATTGTCATTCTCTTTTTCAAGCTTACCAAAATTACTTTCACATTCTTTCTAAAGAGTTAGTTTTGTAATGAACATTGTTTCAATATCTCTGCAACAAATTTAAATTGCTCCTTATAATTTCTTAAAAAGTGTGCAACATAAAAGTACTCCATACTATATTTAGCGGTTGAGTACTATGGATCCTCTCTGGTACCGGAGAGGTATACTATATTGGATAAGAGAAAGGAGAAAAATATTTGGTGGGGCATGCCATAGAGAGGTATATTTGTTACAAATAAATAAATTTGTTACTTTATAGGAATTTTACCATCTCTTTCATTCATCATCTCTTTCATGATGAGAAGCTTTTTCACAACAAGTGTTTTGAAGCAACTTTCCCGAACTCCCAATGCAATGGCATCATAGTTAATTAGTAAATTGCAAGCATTGTTCTAAAACTCGCTAGGCGCTAGTCGGGCGGTTGAGGGACGCCTAGCGCCTAGGCGGCCGATTTTTTGGCCGGCTAGGCCGGTTTTTTGACCGACTAGGCTGCCTAGGCCGCCTAGGCCGATTTTTAGAACAATGATTGCAGCATACGCTTATTCCAGGACAACTTTCTCGAACTACCTTTTTTGTTAAGGTAATAATACAAATCATACACTTGTAATACATACATAGGTAATAATGCATATTATATTCTGAGGTAATGTTCGGAGCAAGTTTTTGGAAATTCATTTATGTTAACATCACATCATACAGTTAACAAAATTGATAAAATCGAATTATCTTCATTAATGTCAAACAGCTAGAGTTTCTGCACATTAACGTCAAATTATGCATATAAAACTGATTTTATAGAAATTCCTTTTCGTTAACATCAATTCATACTCTTGTTATACATATGTAGTATAAAATTAACAACAATGCAATTTCATATTACAGAGGTTCAGTAATGTAGTGTTGTTCGAGATTGTGAAGTTTACGGTTTTGCTAAAGTAATTGGTTTGTGAAAAAATTTGGTTTGCAAAAAAAGATGGTTTGTGTGAACAGGAGGTATGCGAAATAACCCAGTTTGCGAAAACAAAAGATTGCGAAAAGTAACATTTGAAGTTTATGGATATATCTACACCTCGAGAAGTATATTTGCACTTGCATATTTCCCTTTATAACACAAGCCTACAACATCATTTCTGTTATGACATCGTTTTAGATTTGATTTTACAACAAAACTAAAAGAAAATGTTTAGATGTTATTGTACTAACTAGTATTTCAATGTTTAGATGTTTAGATGTAATACGTAAACATTATAAATGCTAATATATAAGTGCATTTATAAATCATACTATGAAGTATTATTTACCACATCAATGAGAGTGTAGTAAATAAATAATAAATATTAAACTTCAATGCGCACAAAGATTACAAATTATTGAAAACTTACTTGTATATGACTTATTTTGCAATTTTTTTTCCTTCATCGTCTGATATCACAAAAAAAAATTATTCTGGATCAGAATGGGATGATTGACCTTGCCCACCCAAGCCAATAATGGAATGCACTACTAAATAGTTTCTCCCTATTTCTATATTCGTGTAGTATATGTACTTTAAAATTTTAAATAACGATAAACGTACGTATTTTATTTGTTCTTCTTTAATCTTCTCCTTTTATGCACACACTTCATTTTATACAAATATATTAGAATGATATAGTCATTATGATCTAAAATTCCATTTTAAAAAGTTAACTTGATAAATGAATAGCATGAGATCTTAGATAGTAGTTTAATAGTTCATATTTAACATGTTCTGAAAATACTTCAAAATTTTTTGAAAAATGTAAATGTATCATCTTCAACGATTTCAACCATAGTAGTAATTGAAATTATATCAGTTATTTTGTTTCGCGCTCGGCATTGTGCCAAGAAATAAATAAAAATTTAAGACTTGATAATAAAAATCTGAACACGTCTTTTTTGGGTGAGATAGAAGAGGAAACATTACACATAGGGTATTCGCTAGCAAAACAACTCCATGATTAGAAAGCTAGGATATTACTTAGGAGAATGAAAAAACAGGAACCCATGGAATTGTTGAACAAACGGAGTCTACCTAATCAATCATGCTATCCAAATATACTTCAACCAAAATTAGCACAATAAAAAGGATCAGAACTCGAATATCAATCATTTGTGGAGGATTGAGCCTAAACAAAATTTTAAAAACTAAAGCTTTAATCAGCAAGAAAATATTTTAAACATCTTTATGTTTGACCCGAACACCTCTGAAGTCCTTTGTACAACACTAAACTGCACTTGAGATGGTTGTTCGTTCCAGCTCTCTTCATACCTAGCAATAGTAGACATTCTTCCAAACACAACCCGTAACGGGGCAACAAAAAAATAGGTGCTCAAAGGATTCTATAGCAATACAACAGAAGCTACAGACCTTATCAATGAGACATTGTTATGAGAAGATGGAATCTATTCTGTGTAAGATTCCATCTTCTTCCACCAATAGGCATCATCTTAGCATTTATAATAGGAGACATAACTTGCAATGTAGAGTGTAAAGTTCAAGAAATCCAGCTTTGAAGTTAAATAAAAAATGTAATAAAAATAATATATAAGAATAGAAAATATGTAGTCTAGATACAGAGATTGCACATGGCGCCCTATCAAACTGATCTAAAATGGATAGTTTAAAAAAAGTTTGCCTTTTAAAACCGAATCAAAGAATGCTAAAAGTCACCCAGGCCGGTTCCTTAACCATCAAAGGAACTAGAAATCAACTCATATGATTGAATCCATTATTTGATGTTACTCACAAACACCAGAGCAACCTTCACCGGTTCTATGTTTCCTTCCTGTAGCATTGGAAGCTCCTTCGGGAACTAGGGTGTCGACTCCATCCTATCAATTTCCTTCTTCTCAGTTAATAATCTTCAACCAGATAGACATCAAGCCATGTTTAGGAACGTTTCAGTTGGTATAATTTTCACTTTGGCTGTGATAATTCTAATGTTAATATTGACAATCTTTATTATTTCTATGTTTTCAGTTTATCGACATGTATTTATTCCTTTTACCTACAAGTATTCATCTCATTTTACCGACCAATGAATTCATCTTCTTTTATCGACATGTATTCATCTGTTTTTTACCGTGAATTTTTAAAGTATATACAAAACAATATAACGATTGGGTTTGTCCTCCTGAACAATATATAAATGGCTTAACATTTATTTGATAAATTGTTTTAAGGTATATATGAAAAATTAAAGTACAAGAACATTGAGGACTCATCAGTGTTCATGTATGCGTGTATAATAATACGAAGTATATAGCTTCTAGATGCAGTGTGGCAGTTTGGTACAATCAAGCCCATTAAGTATTGAAACGATTGTTTATTATGCAGTCTATTGTGAAGTTTTAATGTTACAAAAAAAAGAGATATTGTGATAGAATGTTTACCATTGACTATAATCAACTCAACAAAGACCTGAGCAATATACAAACCGGCTTATCAGTTATTTGATAAATTAACTATGAATGGACTATTTTAAGGGATGAAAAAGTAAGAATGATTTGAGCAAGTCATACCTTAGTTCTTGGTGAGCATGTTTCAATATATTTGCAGCCTTGAAGGCATCCCTACATGCATCTTACAGTATCCTCTCAAGAGTAGTTTAATCATCTTCATTAGTGAATCCGATCACACCTTCCTGCTCAAAATAGTTAGTTAATCACACATTAAAATGAAATCAATAGTAGCTTAATATTCATGTTGCAGCTACAGAGAAACCATACATATGCGGGTTCCTGCTAGAAAAACCACAAATTAGTACTCTACAAAACAACTTTTCTTCATGTTCATTCTACCATTTAGTTCAAAACTTATTCTAGTTCTATCATTCCACATTTGTCATTCTAATATTATTGTAAATTTCCCGGTCCTATTTGTTATGACTATACTGTCAAAGTGCTAATGTATTTAAATAGCTTTAAGTAAATTCCTTAAATCTATTTAGGTAATTCAAAATATAAGAAGGTATTCTAATATTACATAAATTAACATTCAGCTTTATGTTAGTCAAATTCGAGTAGAGGTAATTTAGATTGTATGGTGTAGGACGTTCACTTATATTAATATTCAATTTTATATTAGTCAAATTCTTTACCAGAAAAGTCATTATTAATCTCCACAGTTTATATTTATGTATTTATAGGTTGTATTTGCAGCTAACATGGCACCTGTGAAGAAACTTTTGTCTGAGGTGACTCTTAATCTTGAACGAAAAGATGCTCTTTGTATTTATAGTGGCATTTCCCTTAATTTCTTGACTCCTGCTATTCTGCTAACTAATAGGGACTGTGAGATGCCAAATCTTATACTCCGTATATGTATTTGTGAGATTTCAAAGCTTGAAAATTTTGTATTGATGAGCAATACATCAAGAATAGGAAAAAATCTAACTACATCAGTCTCATTATATGTGTGTTGAAGTTTAAGTAGAATAATATTTTTTTTTAAGTAGAATAATATGAAAGAATATGACCCCATATTTCTTGCCAAAAAAGAACAAAACATTTGTTTTGGAACAACCCAAGATGGAAAGAAAGACACACTAAAGGAGTGTTTGCAGTTACTTAAAAAAGTGCTTTTCAACTTTTAGTTTAAAAAAGCTGAAAAGAATGTTTTTTCAAATGACAGCTTATGCTTAAATTAATCACTCAAAAGCTAAAAGCTGGAAGCAGGTGGAAGAGTGCTTTAAACTGCTTTTCACTTTCTCTATTACACAAAAAACACTTATTTTACCAAACACTACCAACTTTTACTTTTTCAGAATCACTTTTATCTCAAACACTACAACTTTTACTATTAAGTACTTTCTCCAAAATCACTTTAAAAATCATTTTTTTAAAGTAAAAACAACCGCAAACACTCCTTAAATGGGACGGAGGGAGAATTTGGTTCACAAGACATTTTATGAATAAAATAAAATACATTTATTTGCAATTTGGTTCTCCATAAATGTTGATAGTTAGTACCTGCTAAGAGATGTGATGCTATGTTGCTTTAAGCCACACTCCAATTGGAAATAAACTATACCTATGCTTTATAATACTCCATATGAAGGATGATACATGTTCTCAGCAGAGCAAAGTACAAGGTCATGTTTGGTAATGGCAAAGAAAGTTGGATTAGAATGAAAAAGAAACTAAGGTACTGAGCTATTTATATATTTACTGATTTATTTAGAAGTGAAAGGAGTGGAGTATTATGAAGAAATGCCAAGCAAATGCCTTAAAATCTTAAACCAGGGGAGGCCGAGGGGGGGTGCTTTCTAGTGCTCTTTACTTTATTGCTTTAAACTAAGGGGCTGATTCATATCAAGTTTCTCCATCTGTTCTTTATTGCTTTAGTGACCTTTAAGATCTGTGATAACACTCAAAATGGAGCTCCTGGTCTAATCACTACAAATAATGAAATAATAGATATAATACTATTCAGTGCCTGGAAAGGAAGTTATCGGTGACATAATTGATTATTTACAAACATTTATAATTTACACTCTGTTCGCAACACGTATAATCAATTGATAACTCTTATACAGGTTCAGGTACAACATAATAAAATTAATCAAATTACACTTTGTTCTACACTTCTACTTCTCTGTACAACTAGCTTGCTTGAAGAAGATAACTGGCATGAAAAGTCTGTCACCACATGAATGTGCTATCACTGAATGGATTATACGTGTTGTGAACAGAGTGTAAACATTTGTTGTGACCCATGACTAAAGTTTCTACAGGAAGTCTTCCTATATTTATTGTTTTTGTAACCCCAACTCGACCTAGACAGTTCCAACCACCCCACCCGACTTAACTGAATGGATATTAGCAAGTTTAGGATGTAACAAGCCACTTGAACCATTGGTTTGTTTCGTCAATTTATGGTTACTTCAATATATAACCAATCTGAACCCCATTTATGGGTAAGCCTGATTTCAGGGTGTGATAGTTATAGCTTGTTATATTTCTTCATCCGTATCTCGTGTTACTGAAATAATCTCTTGATCTGCATTAGGCGATCCTATTATCTCATTTCCTTCTCCAGAATTTCCATTACCTTCAGGCGCGACCTTATTTACTTTCCAAAAGGTTAGAGCTAATGTGCATACTTTTTGCCAGGTTGAATCATCATCAGATGCTAAGATCTCTTTGTTCTGATAGAGGAAGTTGAAAAAGAAGATGAGAAGAGCAGAAAATGCTGCCAGACCAGCTATTAGGAAAATTCCCTTGAAACTATCCAGTGATAGGCTATCTGATTCTGATGCCAGTAGAGTTCCATCTTGCTGGGAACAATCTGTCTCATTACTGAACCACTTATCAATAATTCTTGTCATACTGTCACTTTCCATCACACTTAACACTGCTCTTGATATATCAGGCACCAGAGGTGATCCCTTTGGGAATGCCTGCCACAAAAATCCAAAGTAGTAGTTCAAGGCTTTATATGTTGGTGTGTATCTTTATATTTTAGTGTGAGAAATCTTAAAAAGTCAACCTTATATTCGTGTGGCTTGACTTATCAAAAAATTGGTCCAATTTGAATAGATCAATTTTGGATATTGGTGCAAACTCTTTTTAGTTATATATTTCTATTATGTAAAGTCAGAGAAATCTAAGTCTATGCAATATTTTCAAAATTTGTAGGCATATTTAATTTTCCGAAGTCAAATATAGCATAAAAAATATTTTCCCTTGCATTTTTCCTTTTCCCTTTCCCTACCATTTTCTGAGTTCCAATCGCAGCCTTATGAAATGAAGATATAAAAGCTGAGGGTTTTTAGTGAAGTTACAAATCCAAATCCTGCTGTCTTGTAAGTTGGGCCAACCATGGTGTACTTCCCACAGTACTTTGCGAGAAAGAGTCTCATGTAGGGCAGTTCATCAACAATGGCAGCAACACCTCCGTTTTGGCTTCCTTTGGTGAGGGCTTCATGGTACTCTTCCAACGAGCTGTAATTCCGAAATTTTGAGCTGTCTAATTGCATGTACTTCAAAAGGCCCCTGACAAAAGACCCATCCTGGTATCCTACAGATTCTCGGTTCTTTATGAGATCTTTAATGTTTGAGATGGTTGGTTGCAGCTGTTGGACTGTTAACATGGACGTTAAGCTGGCCGTGTAACTTGAGGTAAGCACCAGCACTACAAAGACCCAAATGATGATGACAAATCTTGATAGATTGCTGATCACCTTTTCTCCTGAAATGTTGCAGGTTTTCACTATCATCAGAAAACTGTTCCTTAGGGCACATTTGGAAACGAAAAAAATGCTTAGATAAGATATTTTAAGTTTGGATTTGCCTTAGAAAAGATGTTTCAATATAAAAATGACTTATGAAAAAAATATAACTTTTTAAAAATGGAAAAAAATACTATGTGTCACTGGGGGTGACAGTCACCCTGAATCCTGCATGTCACTGTGACCGGTGGCAGCTGTTTCTCGCATTTTTCCAGTGACTACTTATTCAAAAATCTTGGAGGCACCAGAAGATATGGTGTTGTTGGGCGGCAAAGTTGGAGAAAAGAAATTGGCATAGACTTTGAATACGAATGAAAAACAGATTTAATTTGTCTTTATAAAATGAGCTACTCGGTATATGAATAAAATAAGTTTGAATAAATATCTATAATTGTTATTGAGTTTGAACACATTTTTCATTTTGATCCATATATTATTCCCTTCCAAACTTTTCCCTTATTCCTTTCATATTTTCTCTACCTAATAATGTAAGTTCCAAAGGGACCTTTAAAGTCACTATCATTGAGACAAAGACTTACTATGAGCAAAGACTAGAGTGGAGAAAGAGAACCAGAAGATCATCCCAATCTGCTTGTGACGAGGACCTTGAAACTCTTTGTTTATGCGATGTTCAAGCACCCAAATCACGGAGCCAATAAAGATGAAGAAAGCTCCTGTTGTCACCCAAAGCTCTGTTTTCAAAGGCTTTAAGAAAATCCAGGCACTCCTCCTCCTATCTTGCTTTACTGGGACGACTGTTATCACCCCAGATTCTGTATAGGGGAGTGTGAATTCAACCCTATCGGACCTGTTCGCCAAGATGGTCACATCTCCAACGACTGCATCAAACGTCTGTTGGAATCCAAGAAGTGCTTCAATGTGGTTAGTTCTAGGGCATTTTGTTGTGAACCGCTTAATTTCAAACTTCAAAGGTATAAGGCTGTTCAGAGGAAAAAATAGCTCATTTCCACTTTTTAGTCTAAAATAAACACTTGTGATGCCTAAATCTGAACTTCTCCACATTAGGTCCTCTGACTATTGTGTTTGTTGTGACTCTTTTAGAACTTGTCTTTGAATTATGACATATTAGTCAGATGATCAAAAGTGTCCCAATAGTTGGAGTGTTAAAAGTGTCCTCACAACTCACAATGGGCAGAGAGGCCAGAGACTATAAGTAAATCGGAAGTAAATAACAGAAATGTCATTACCAAAAGTGAGGACTAAAACTCGAAAAAACTTCATGAAGAAAAGCATGTTTACTTTAAGTAGTGGCATTTTGAAGTAAAATAGTAAAAGTGTTTTTAAATGCTTTATTAAAGAAAAAGAGTATATTTGTGTTTGCTAAAAAAGCATTTAATTGCTCAAACAAGAAGACACTTGTGATAAAAACACACTAAAACCATACAAAGTACTCTTGTAATATGTAATATCTGTATATTACTATATACTTGTACTTTGTATATCCCAAACAGGATTGTTCATCAACACCGAACTGATATGAGAGGAGGATTAATACTAGGAGAAGAGTAGTTAGTAATGGTATTACCCCAATAAAAACCTGGCGGACAAGTTCATCATAGTCTGGCAGGTTTTGGCTGTGAGGGATTCCGTAAGGTACATAGTCAAACGGAACAGCATAAGGTAAGTTCTTGAGAACTTCCTCAAAAACATCAATACAGAAACCTGTCACGGTCACTCTGTTTGTCTGGGGATCCTTAGTCACTTTCACAAACTGTTCAAGCCCTCCTTTAACAGGAACTCCAACCCTCAACTTCTTTTTCCCATTTGTGGGGTTTTCCCATCCTTTAGGAACTATATCAGAGTCACCTGGCCAGGTGATTACCCCAAGATCATACATGTTAGCTGTGTACTGTACACTTGTGCTATCACTACTACTATGCTTCAGCTTCTTGGAGAGCCCATACTCTTCTGTCCAGAACCCTACCCTTCTCTCTGTTCCACCCACATTCACAATCTGAAACACCGACGGCTGCAACTCTCCGTTGACAATATTGAATTGACCACTTTGCCCTTTGACTTTGATATTTCTGAGCGATTCTATGAGTACAGGCCCTAAAAGTGAGGTCCCTATAGTGTCCATGTCAGATAAAGTCTCTCCTCCGCTGACTACCTGATTGAATCCTTGATTGGCTGCATCTACTCTCTCAAGCGCTATGGCTAATAATGTCATGCTGTCATATGCCCACAACCCGAAAATGTCTACCATCTCTTCTTCGTCGTCCGTCGCTGGGTTCTCCTCATAAAACTTCTTTCTCCATCTCTTTGTGAAGATTTTCAGCTGAGCGGATGGTTGTACGTACGGCTTCACCCCCAGAACTCCTTGCATGTTATCAATCATTGTAGGATCAGTGGACCCCAAAAGACTCATGCATGAGTGCGTGAGAATCCATACGTAGCCTGCACTCATCATTCCGACATCATTCGCCTTCTGAAAAAGGCGGGATCCTGTGTCCGGCGATAGATGCACGATGAACACCCTTGTTTGCATCGTCATCAGCTTGTAGAGCTCCATGAGGACTAGCTCGTCATCTGCCGAAGGTGCCAGAACGCTTCTGTAATGGACAAAGACGTTGACTTCCATCATGGCGTTGGTCAAATGAGGGAGAATGCCCCTCCCGAAGTCACTGTCCTCGTACACAAACACGACCTCCCGCCAGCCAAAAGCTTTGACGATGGCAGCAATGGCTTTGACCTGAGCAGATGAACTCTGTGAGACTCTGATGAAGTATTCACTTTGGTTGGGAGAAAGTGAAGGGTTTGTGGCGGGAGAGAGAATAGGAACTTTGACTCTCTTCCCGATATCAATCACAAAATTTGCCTGTGTGGACATCTGAGGCCCCAGGATTGCCTGCACTTTTACATTCTTCAACAGGTCTATGGCTGCACAGGTTATAGATACTGTCAAATTTTAGTCATATGTCTATTTATTTATAAATATGAGGGTAAAGAAAATTGGAGACCATTAGACCAATAATAAAAGTGGAGTTTACTTCAGACTAAAATGTGAAACAGAGAACCAAACTACATTACTTCAGTCAGTTTGTATCGGTTTCGGTCGGTTTTAGCATGTTTATGTCGGTTTTTAGCGGTCAGTTTTGGTTCGCTCCGTTTCGGTTCGCTCTGTTTTTAACCCAAAAGTAGAAACCATTAACCGAACCGCCAAAAGTAGTTGGTTTTATTCAGTTTCAACTTGAGTCGGTTTCAGTCGGTTTGTAGGTCGGTTTTTCGGGTTTTTGTTCACCCCCCAGTTTTACCCATTCATTACTAAATACGATAGTATATGGTTGATATGACTAGCTAAAAAAATATTTTTGAACTTTTGAGTAATGGTTAGGTAAGACGATTGTGGTTGTTTGATAAAAGTTATCAGTTTTATATATATATATATATATATATATATATATATATATATATATATATACACTAAGCATGGTAAATAAGTCGTTATTACCCTGAAATTTACAATCAATGCAAAAAAAAAAGCAACAAACTTTCATTGATAAGCTCTTTAAAAAAAGCAGTTCTAAAAAAACTTTAAACAAGAAATGTTGTGGCATACTTTTGATTGTGAAAAACTTTACATAAAGACATTGTAACAAATGTGTATCAGAATATATAAACAGTTTAAATATATAAGTAAACACAAAAGTGCATCAAAATATATATAAAATGGGTATAAGTTTAGAAGTGATGATGATTTTTTAACACTAACGAGTAGCACCTTTATGACTAGGGGTGGGCAAAAATACCGAAAAATCGGTATACCGCACTTACAGTACCGAAAAATACCGGAATATTGGTATACCGCCATTTTCGGTACGGTATCATACCGTACCGAAATAAATGCTTTCAAATACCGCGGTATACCGGAATAATACCGTACCGACTCCCTAGCCAACAATTACTTTAAATTCTAAAATATTGTAAAAGTCCATTACAATTTTGAAGCCCAAAATTAATACTTAGGTTGGTTACAAATAACAAAATACAAAAATAAAGGTCCAATTTCCCAAACTTACTATAACCTTCTAGGCTTCTACTATGTAACATTCAAGCAAACTAACTCTAATGACTAATGAGTAATGTACAGAAACAAGTTCATCTTGTCCCAAGAGTTTGCGAGTCGCGATGGCTGAGCCGCTGAGTAGCTGACGAGTGAAGAGGGATACACTTATGTGACGAGTGTAACTACATAGGGATTCCGCGAGTCAAGAAACACAACTTTGTCTGAAAGTCTTATTCGAATATATTTTTAAAATTATAAAATTGACTAAACACACAATATTTTATTAGCTAGGAATAAATGATTTTATATTCATGTTGTTTGAATAATTTTATTTATTTTTGTTAGAGATCACTATTGATTTAATTATATCTATATTGTTCATGTTATTTAGGAGAATGTGTTACTTTTTAACATGTGCCATGTTGAACTGCTTAAATATACTAATAATAATTATGGTTCAATATTGACATCAATAGATTATTAATTGTATTTTGTAACATTTTAATAATGGATTAAATATGTCGCTAGTAACACCGATTTAGTATATTTCGTTAGTCTATGATAATTTGTTGTATTGAGAGACATGTATGGTAATTTACTGATACCGTACCGTTACCGAACCGAAACTTCGGTATACCGAAATGCGATATACCGAAACTTCGGTAAGGCAACAGTATATGAATTTTGATACGGCAAAGGTATGAGAAAAGATATACAGTATACCGTCCCGAATCACCCCTGCATTTATCTATATATGATTCACTTAATATTATAAATATTTGCACACTGTTTGGTCATTGTGTCTTTTAGTTAAAAATTCTTCTAATCCATCCAATCTCAAAAGATGAAAGGCCGAAATGTATTCTAATTTTTAATGGAAATACGATTCCACTTTTTACTATTCCACTTTTTAATGGAAATCTACCTCTATATGTGTAGTGGGGTTCACTCGCTTAAAAATGCGAAATTTTCACTTTTAATGTTTGATGGTTCACTTTTTTCTTTGTACATTTCACTTATTCGGGATAGATGATAAAAAGAATCACTTAATACAAAAATGTCATTGCTTTTCTCTTCATTTTGTCCAAAATGCCACAACTTTCACCTCAATTTTTTATATTAAGGAAACTTCATTCTGATATGCAAAATATGCAAACTAATCTCTCATAACTTAAAATATGGGTCAGACCCTCTTATATTACAATATCATTAATGCACCACTCTAAAACAATAAATAGTAGTATGGAAATCGCTCGTGGATGATCAAATATGCACTTCAATTGATAAAGATTCCTAAACTATAAAAAACAAATCAACACACTTTCATTTCATTTGAGAGTATTAGATACACAATAAATCAAACAAAAGAACTTTGATGCACTTTTTGAATAAAATATGTACGGAAACTAAATTGAACCAAATTTTCATAACCCAGAAAGCAATCGAGTCTAACAGGGTGTTAGAAATTGATTATGCATGCTTATTTTTTTGAAGAAGAAATAGAATCAGAATCATTTTTACGAAAACTAGTTTCCCTCAACTTCTAAAGAACGGCTTATAGGAACAATATTTGTTTCTGCTTCAAAGAATGGAAGCAGTTTTAAATGGTAGATCCAAATACCCTAATAAAAGGTGGGAACCAAATTGAGTAGTAGTGTTTGGAAGGAATTAAATTGTGTATTAACTATATTATCTATTTAGTAAAAAGCCACAACCTTTTACCTGCAGCAGCTGCAGCAACATCATCAGTATTCGAGTCTCTGAAGTGAGGGATAATCTGGGTTTTATGGCTGCCACTGCCATAGAAATCAGCAAGAGCTAGTGACATGCTTGTCTTCCTCATCTTCCCACTCTCTGTTTTCAAATCTAGAATCACCCCAACATCTACCTTCACTGCGCTTGAATTTTGGGCTGAGAGTGGGGTTATTGCGCATAGAGTAATAATGATGGAAAACTTGAGCAGAAAAATATTGAAGAATCTTAAAATATTCATTTGTGAAACAAGAACTTAGCTTTCTCCTCAAATAAGATGGGTTATTAAGTTCTGACAAAGAATATTCACAACCCAGGAAATTGCTTGTATAAAAAACGTCCATGGCTCCAAGACGAAGCGCGTTGAAAACTGATACTGTAGGTGGAAGAAAAGTCTCCAGAGAAAGAAATGATGAGCTCCTTTTTGTGTGGAGTGGCTAAGATTATCGCCGAAATGGTTGATTTATTTCTTAACAATAATTACTAAATTTTTATAAGAGGTCAGAGGTTAAGATAGGAGGTAATGTTAACAGCTAGTTAAATTGGAGTCTGAGGAGAAGAAAAGTCCACGAGAAGAAGCAACCGAACTCTTCTCCCTCTCAACCACATATTAATGAGACTGACTTATTAAGAGCCCGTTTGGAGAACTCTGTTTTCGGCTTATCAGGCTTATCAGCCAGCTTTTTCACCAAACACGCAACTTTTACTTTCGCGCGCTGAATTGTGTAATAAGCCGAAAAAGTAAGGTTGGAGTTACTTTTCTGGCTGTATTGGCTGAAGTTACTGTAGAGGATCATTTTAACTATTTTTACATATAATTTTTTCTTTAATTTATTAATAAAATATATTTTTAAAATATTTTTTTCTTAAATCAGCAGAATCAGCCAAAACAGCCACTCCAGCCAGAATATCATAAATTTCAGCAGAATCAGCCAAAACAGCCGATTTTGGTGCTACCAAACGGGCTCTAACTATGCATTAAGTCAACTTAATTTATAAGGTAGCCGTTTTAACAACATACATTTACTAAAATGCTCCTAACTAATATTTATCTGTAAATACATTTCTGATTAAAATGTGTCGGAGTTGTGGTCGGAAGGACGACGGGTGGTGAAAGAGAAAAAGTCACGACTAAATGTGGTTAAATTGAAGGTCAAGAGAGAAATGTGGAAGTGACATAATAGTCATGGGATCAAAAGTGGAATTTTTTCTTAAAATTTGTATGAAATTGTTACATGGATTCCAACATGTGAGAGTTATCATTTTGTTGACAAGATGTGCCACATTTTTAATCATAAGTTAAAATTCAAAATTGCGTTGTCTTAGTTCGATCAACTTGACCAATTCCAATAATGCAACAGTTCAAAATTTTCAAAATTAAATGGGAAAACTGTCATATAGGTGCTCGAACTTTCATAAAAAAAGTCAAATAAGTCCTTATATAGGAGGCTCTGTCCGGCCTTCGCGATTTGGGGCGGCTCCCGGTGGAATTTTTTGATGAAATTTTTTGAGCATCTTATTCATCAAGTCTAGTTTACTCATACCAAATTTAAGCTAAAACTTCAATTAGGAACGCATTCAAATTAATTCTTGAAGATAACTGGGCATTTAACTGCACAGTTATCTTCAAGAATTAATTTGAATGCGTTCCCGACTGAAGTTTTAGATTAAATTTGGTATGAGTAAACTAGACTTGATGAATAAGATGCTCAAAAAAATTATCAAAAAAATCCACCGGGATCCGCCCCAAATGCGACGGCCGAACAGAACCTTCTATATAAAGACTTATTTGATCTTTTTAGACAGTTTTCCCAAAACTAAAAAATGTCCTATTACCGAGTGCCGACTGTCGCTGAGTCGATCATCTCTCTACATGTGCGTAAGGAATTCTAGTGGCATCTTTCCTTCATGGTTGACACTATCCAAGAAGTATGAATATGAAGTTATATGATCAGCACTTTTGTTTTTTATCATCTGCAAAATGAATACTCCGTACGTTCTATTTATTTTTTTAAGTTGGTTTGAAATATAAGTTCTTTAATTGAGTGTTTATTATTGGGCATAAGTCTAAGTTTGTTTTATATTTAGAAAATCTCTAAAGTAGGGATGACAATTGTGACCGAACCGATGGATACCCGCACTGAACCGTCCCGGTCGAAACGGGCGAAACCGCATTGACCGGGTAACGGATACGGGGCGGGGAATACCCGTTTTGTGTTTAGGGGTAACAGGACGGTTACGGTTTTATACATGTCCACCCCATTACCCGCCCCGTACCCGCCCTGTTTATTTTGGCTATTTTTTATTACTTTTTATCTATTATTTGTCCCACAATTACTAATTAAAAGATGAGATTTTTCTATTTTCATTGTGTATATGAATAATAGATCTACCAACTATAGTGTGTGAATGAAATATCATAATAGATTTTAATAGTCTTGTTTGATTATTATCAGATTTTTTTCGTGATTAATTATTTTTCATATGAAGTATTTTTAGGTTCAAATTAATTTAGATTGTATTCCTTCTCGTCTTATAGATATACGAAACTTTAAAGTAGCGTATGAGTCATCTAGGTGATGTCATTTTTTGCTTTTTAAAATATTTTTATATATTAAAATATCAATGACTCATTTAATAAAGTGATTACCCGCAGTTATACCTGTTACTCGTTGAGGCGGTTATGGTTTGGGGAAAAGTTACCCGTTGGATAATGGGGCGGTTACGGGGTGGGGGAATTACCCAACGGGGCGGGTACGGTTATATGTAAAACCGTCCCCGACAGTGGCGGATCTAGGATTTATTGTTATTGGGGGCAGCTTAATTAAAAAACACTTAAAGAATAAAATTTGATAAATTATTATTGTATTAATTATTATTACGATGACAAATGTTTAACAAAACATATCACATTGTTTCAGGGTTTTTATCTTTTCAAAAAGATCCATTACAATTATGTTTAAAAACCTAAAATAACATATATAGAGTAATTTAGATTTTGAATTTTTAAGTATCTACGTGACATTTTGCAATAGAGGTAAGGGTCACATTGGTACTCGAAGTTGCATAAAAAGAGTCAAATAAGTCCTTATATAGGGGACTCTGTCCTGCCGTCACCATTTAGGGCGGTTTCCGGTGGAATTTTTTGACAATTTTTTTTAGCATCTTATTCATTAAGTCTAGTTTAGTCATACCAAATTTAAGCTAAAACTTCAACCGGGAAGGCATTCAAATGAATTATTAAAGATAACTGCGCAGTTAAAAGCGCAATTATGTTCAAGAATTCATTTGAATGCCTTACCGGTTGAAGTTTTAGCTTAAATTTCATAAGTAAACTAGACTTAATAAATAAGATGCTAACAAATTTCATCAAAAAATTCCACCGGAGACCGCTCAAATGGTGACAGTCAAACACTAAAGGACTTATTTGACCCTTTTTATGCAACTTCGAGTACCAATTTGACCCTTACCTCTTTTGCAATATATAGTGTTAACTATCTCAATAAGTTATCGATTGAAATAAATTGTAAACTCTTTTCCATCACTAACTCTTTCAAGAATATGATGAAATTTTAACAGAAACGACTGAATTGACTGAATATACTGAATTATAGAAAATTTATATGTTTAAAATATATTTTCTTACTCCTCTAAAAATCGTCCTAGTCGAACCGATTAATCGGCAACTAGGCGCTAAGCGGTCCTAACCGTAGAAGACTACAAAAAATTGGCCTAATTGCCCCTCAAACACCCGACTAGCGTCTAGGAGCTAGACGCCCTTCAGACGTCCGATCGACTAGCGCCTAGCGAGTTTTAGAACAATATATTTTCTTAGTAAAATAAAGAAAGGTTATCTGAAAAATAGGTAAGATGGTCCATTTTAGTATTTAAACTAAAAAACTAATTCTCACCTTATTATTTTATTACACAATCCAATAAGTGAAATCATGCATGTTATTTAATATAAAAGATTGTATGATAAGGTTTATTTTTTCGAAAAAAGAAAGTTATCAACAATTGCACTATCATTAAAATACAGATGGACCATACATTACCAGATCAATTGAGACCATACCAGAAAATTTATGTCCAATTAAAAACATTCTAAATTCTCAGAACAATAATTAATAACTTGTTTATAGTTTCATGAAATTTAATATACGACATTAAACAAAACATATGGGGGACTGCACAATTACAATGTACCCACTAGAACTAGAAGTTAAAATATTCAAGATGACCAACATAAAATTAATAAACAAATTAAACCTAATGTGAGACTCTGTAAAATATACTCGATTGGCAATATGGCATACTCGCACCATCGGGTACTTCCGGTTTCAAGAATTGGGGCCTGGGATGATTTCTATACTTTTAACTCTCTCTTATTTGGTCTTTCAATAACAGAGTAGGTTACTGGAGCAGATTCGGGCTGGGGCAGCTAGCTTATAGGGGGCAACCATATTCTTTAATTGGGGGCATCTATTAGGCTTTCTAAAATTTTCTAACAATATAGAAAGGTCTAGTATGATTTTATTGGGGGCAGCTGCCCCCAAAGTTATCAAAATCGCGAGTTAAATCGTAAAATTGGACGATTTTACGATTCAACATCTATAAGCCGATTTGACTCGTGAACAAAATCGGAAATATTTAAAATCGCATAAAATCGTTTTGAAATCGGGCAAAATCGTCTAAAATCACGATTACATCCGATTTTACGATTTTAAAACATTTCTTTTTGACTCAAGCCAAACATGGCCCAACCTAAAGCGAAACAAGGCCCGAGTTGCTCTGGCCCATAGGTGCTTATGGCGCTGTGTCCTGCCATTGTCCCAAATGGCATCAGCATTATATAGCGCTATATGAAGGACAATTTGCCTTGTCTATCCGGTGTGGGAAAGATGGATTTGAGAAAAAAAACCTCCGTTCTAAACTACGGATTGAACGCACCCACCATTGGTTGAGCAACTGCCATAGAATGTGATTTAGTAAGAACATAGTTATATGCTACGTACTTATTCGTATGTAGTAAATTTTAAGCTTATAGTTATATAATTTAAACATACTTATATTAACTTAGCTATTATTTCTATTCTAAAAAATTTAGCAATCTCCGTATTTATATAATTTTACCATTCTAAAACTTGATTATAAAATTATATTTATTTATTGAATGACTTTTTCTCTTTGATTACATAACATTATTTTGTGCACTTTAATTAAGATATCATTATAAGACAAAAAAACATATAATAGTTTAACTAGCAGACTTAAATTTGAAATAAATTGACTTATAGATGATAAATTGTACATTTCCTTTTATGTAATTTTTTAATAATTTTTTTAATTATAAAATCTTACGATTTACGATTCGATTTTACGATTCGATTTTTGAACCTTTATTCCGATTCGATAAAAAAATACGATTTTAACAACCTTGGCTGCCCCCTTTACTTCCTCACTACATCCGCCTCTGGTCCCCGATCCGTCCCGTTGTCATCCATACTCTCAAGCTCCTTATTGTGTGTTTGACACAACACTTTTAGGAGTTGATTAAATTTTGTAAGACCTTTTTAGAAATTATGAGAGTTTCAGCTGATACAAGAGGTTGTGGCAGCCCACATTCTTCAATAGTACGCTAAAATTTGATAGTCCATACCAATTAACCCCCCAGAACCGAACATAAACGTACCTAGAAATTGAAATTGTATATATCTGTATACAATTCCGACTTCATCCTTTCAATGATCCAAAAGCATTCAATTGATGCCACAATTGATGGCCTTTCTCTATGTGTCACCGAAGGCAAATTATGCTCTTCCAAGGTTTATGATTGCTTAGAATTAAAGGTACCAAACATGTTTGGATTCCCTACATTTGGAAAACCTACACTCCACCTGCATTCTTATTTATTGTTTGACTTGCTTTCCGCAACCGCCTTGCAACGTATGATAATCTTAGTAGGCTTGATTTGGTTAACATATGTCTGTTTTGCAAGGGTGAACCGGAAACTGTACCACACATATTATTTGGTTGTCAATTTTCAGGAGCTATTTGGAGTAGAGTGCGCATATGGATTGGATTGCATAGACAGATGACTACATTGGATAGCTCGGTGAAATGGATCAAGAAAGACCATGGAGGAGCAGGAATCAAAGCTAAAACAGTCTGGATTGCCTTCATCTATACCGCCTACTGGATATGGAGAGTTAGAAATGCAACCAAATTTGATGGTGCCACACTGAAAGAGGAGGATGTTTTTGCTAGGATCAAATAAATGGTCTATAAGATCCTTTCCAACATTTACTCATTTGAGCTCATTATCTATTGATACTTTGGTGCATTAGAGTTTGGCCATGTGTGATTATTGTGTATAGTTTTTGAGGTGATGGATAATCCTTTCTTGGATAGTCCCATTTTTTGCTCCCATTTTTTGCTCCCCATATACCTTTAAACATGTGCATTAAAGAAGACAACGGTAATTAAAGGTTTTGCTCGAGTGCAACTTCCTAAAACTCCATGGTGAAAGCATAAAAACAAAAAGCAAAAGCATTTTGACTTCCATTTTTAGGGTAATGGGTTTTACCCTATAGTAAATTTGAATTTTTTGCAATGTCATGCCACTCTCACCCTTGATTGGCTGTCAAAAATTGTATGGCGACTTCATCCTTTCAAGGATCCAAAAGTATTTTTCTGAATGCCGATTTTTTGTCACATTCATTTTATGACTAGTTAGACCACTCCATCCATAAATTACACTTTTCTTCGAACAAATATAACTTTCACTCCATCCATACAAATATTGTACAATTCAACATTAAATTTACCGCTTTTACTTTGCTATTTTGGTACATTACTATTTTGTCTTATTCACTTTTAATCATTAAATTATATTTTCAATGCTCCAAATGACATAAGAGGCACTGAAAAATTGGATGGAAGAGGCGAAGAGCCACTTATATGGACCCAAGTCATCACAAAGGCGCCTACAAAATGGTGGATTCATATAATACTTGGAGCAAAAGTGTATTTAATTCATTCGAATGAAAATCTCCACTTGCAAAAAAATATGCTCCGTAGACCGTAGTTGTTTTGAAACTTTGTAAGATGTTCCTTATTAAAAGTACGCTCAAAAGCCACGCATATCTAGAATTTGGTCAACCATGCTAAAATTGTCTACTTTGTGGAGAATAAAAAACAAGAGTGAAATCTGTTTGATTATGGTTGATATTCTTAGTCATCTCTATCCGTGTACAAGCTTTTCAAATTGGTCCAAATTCTTCTAATTTCTACGGTTCTACCATTGGATCGTTATGTTTAGATTATACTTTAATCCAATGTTCTTAAAAGCTTTAGGCGCCAGTCAGACGTCTAGACGAGGATTAGTCACAGACAATATTCTAAAAGGCGCTAGACGCTAGTCGGGTGTCAGCCCAGTGCCTAACTCCTAGGCGGCTAGGCGGGTAACTAAGCGGGGACTAGTCGAAGACATAGAAATTATAGTTTTATTAATGTTTACGCATAAATATGATTAGTAATGTTGTGTTTGTGTGTGTATGTACAAAAATACACACATACACATAACATGGACGAATATAATGGTTATAAAATCATATTAGCACTTAAGATTATATATGAATATATATATTTTTATCTAAATGTAAACTCTTAGCTTTTTGTATGTGTTGTTAAAATCAAAAGTACATATATATCTCTTAGAATACTAAAATAAAAAAGTATAATAAAATGTTCAATGAATCTAGACGCCCCCGGATGGTCGATTAGGCACTCTAAGCAGGCAACTATGCGCCTTAAGCGGCCAACTAATTCATTTGGGAAATGCTTAGTGTACACATTTTGTGTACAACTTGTGTACACCAAGAATGATCCAATTCATTTAGGAGCCAAATTAATTAGTCGGAGCGTGTAGACTTAAATATCGGGCGTCCGGCCACCGCCTAGCGCCTAGGCGGGGATTAGACGGGCGCGTAGAGCGAATATGATATGTTATATTATGTTTGTGTGCGTATAAAATACACACACATTAACATGCATGAATGATAGGATTATATATCACATTTAATAATATATGACAACTAATCACTTAACTTCATCATGCTATAAGTATTAACTATTAAACAATGTGTAGTACTACGTAATAAAATTTGAGTATATATAAAAAATATATATTATTTTTATTTTTATTTACATACAAATATCCCTTAGAAAAATAAAATTAAAGGGCAAAAAAACGTTCACCCAAATTTAGACACCCTTCGTGGGCCTGTGGCTGATAGGCGTTCTGAGCGGGCAACTAGGCTTTGTTTGCAAACCATTTAAAAAAAATATTTCCCAACTTTTGGCTTAAAAAAGCACTTATGTTACCAATCACTACCAACTTTTACTTTTCTCGGCTTTCGTGCAGAATCTACTTTTTACTTTTTCTATTAAACAAAATGTATTTATTTTACCAAACATTACCAACTTTTACTTTTAATCATTTTTTCCAAAAAAAAATGCTTTTTTAAACACAAGCACTTGCAAACAAAGCCTTAGACACGAATGAATTAGTTGGGTGCCTACACAAAACGTGGGGAACAACGCTTTAATCTTAATCGCCTTTCTTAACCTTTGCCTTTATATCTGTTTAAACCACGACAATTCCTCTTGAGTCTTGATCAATTGACTAGCCTGCCATTCCAATAAAAATACCAATTGTGACAATTATCTTTTAATGAAGCGCAGGTGTGGATTACGAGTCATGCAAGTGTTTATCAGATTTTAAACGAAGATGTTGACAAAATTTCAGGGCCGTTTTTAGAAGGTTGAATAGGTTATCCAGAACAGGCCCCCCAAATGTATGGGGCCCCAAATTTTTAAAAATTTATTAATATTATATAATAATATTATATTATTATAGTTATTAAGTAAGGAAAAAATATAGATCCATCATTTTTTTGTTGGTCATTTTACTCTTTTAGTTCTTTTTAATCAATATTCAGTTAATTTGAGTACAAGTATTTAGATTGAGATTTTTTAAAAAATATGTTATATTAATGTGGGGTCCCGTTTTTACATTTTGAACCGGGACTTCCAAAATCATTAGATAGCCCTACAAAATGCTAAATGGCGTAATTGAAATTGCAGACTAGACATGAATGTAACGATTTAAAGGGTAGACATAAATTGGAAATTTGATAAATACGAGAGATTCTGTTAATTACTACTCTGTATTTTCGAAAATAGACTAAAGCAGGTTGAAATTAGAATAAATAAAAAACATCCTACAACTTCTACATGAGCACCAGTGGTCTAGTGGTAGAATAGTACCCTGCCACGGTACAGACCCGGGTTCGATTCCCGGCTGGTGCAAGTTTTATTATTTTTGGTGGGCATTCAGCATCTTGCCAATCGAAAGGATAGAAACAAATGAATGAAATGATACTACCTAAAATATAGAAGTAGTTATGTGGATCATTCACTCACTAACAGGAATATTTCATTCTCCGAAATACTTTTTTATTTTCCATAATTGAAAAACAATAGAGTATTTCCTATTTTCTTCTTAATTTGGAGAACTTGTTTGTTGGTATTTTCCAAAATGGAAATACCCAGCACTAAACTACGTCTTGCATTTGGTTCCCGCTCGGATATCTTATTGAGGCAATTTTTTTAAAGTCTATGCAACGAGGTACGTTGGATAGCATATTTTATTCCACGTTATTAATAGTTGTGGATCATTCACTAACATATACGTAGTATATTTTATTAAATTAGGAAAATCAATTTTCATGTTTTTAGTATTTTATAACTTACTTTAGATACCATAATTTTTTCCCAAATTAAAAAAAAATCTAATACTAAAAGAACATGTGATTTTAAAAATGTTTAAAACATGTTATGAAAAACATGTGATTTCTAAAATATTTTCGTATTACTAGTTTTGTGTATTTTCTTTTAAAGCCAATGTAACCTCTTATTAAAAAATGTCACTTATTAATTCTTCTTCGTGGATTAACATTTATGTAAACATTTTGTCTTATTTCAAATGTTTCTTAGTACGAGTACTTTATTTTCCATTATACACGGATAATAACTTTTTAATAGTTTTGGGTACTATTTGTCATTTTTACGCCTTTGGTTCTGTCGGATTTCAATTCCTTAATGTATATATAGTTTCTTTATGATTATGAAAAATGAAATGGAAAAACAAATGAAATTTGAAAAACATGTTCAGATTTGGATAATAGACAATTGGATAATGAAAATAAAAAACAAATTGGAGAAATAAATCAACAAGCATTAAACCAAGTACCTCGTAGTCTGATGACATTACTATCGCACTCCCAAGGAGGAGACCACATGTTTGAATTTCTATCTCAATTTAAAGAAATTGATCTTAACATAGAACAAATAGGAAGCCCGACCAAAATAAATACATAAACCGGCCCTTATAATCCCAATCACGTTATTTTATTTGTTTCGCATTATTGGGATTATATGGTTGTCTCTCTCATTTCTAGTTTTGTAACTTTTACTTAAGTTTTTCAATCTTTTTTTTCATAAACTTTTACTTAAGTTTTTTTCAATCTTTTTTTTCAAAGTTTATACTCCGCATTTTTCTATATGTCTTTTATATTTTTTCATCTAACTTTTCAAACTTGGTTAAATGTCCCACACCGGAAAAGTTTGGATGAACGAAGTGCTATATTAACACATGAGCTACTCCTCCTATCAGGTTGACCTTTTAGGATGGAACCTCGTGTCTTAACATGGTATCAGAGCCAAATCGATCCATGGTGTGGGGCCCCTTATGAAAAATGATGACACGACTATAAAACGGTCGGATGAAAAAAACGGATCGATGAAAAAAAATGAAATATGACACGATCCAGACGAAGTGTCTGGTCGTGAGGAGGGGTATTAAATGTCTCACACCGGAAAAGTTTTGATGAACGAAGTGCTATATTAACACATGTGCTACTCTTCCTATCAGGTTGACCTTTTGGGATGGAATCCCGTGTCTTAACAAACTTCGAATCTTTACATTATCCTGATTCCTGACTCCCAAGTACAGGGTTGGTCTTGACATTTTATGGGTCCGGAGCGATAGGAAAAACAAAGTTCCTTAAAAGGTTATATATATATATTGCAAAATCTTACCTATTTATACGCAAATTTCAACGTACAAAGTGGCGTAAGTTTTTCATCAGTCTTAAAATATACTCCCTCTGTATCTATTTAGATGACACACTTTTCTTTTTTAGGGTATCAAATTAATTGGCTCTTTTCCCTTTTTGGAAAGAATCTCACTCAAAAAGCAGCTACAGTACCGCTACAGTGTCGCTACAGCACCAAAAACATCATATTTTTTATAAAGTCTACAGTAATCATCTTGAACTCAGTGAAAAGCAAATAGGTCATCTAAATAGATACGAAGGGAGTATAAACTAAAAGAATGAAAATTATATTAAAAAATTAGAGAATTACCCGTTAAACTAAAATTTCAAATTTGAAAGATATTGTTGAGGAAATTAGGAGAGTGTTGATTGCTGATCGAACCGAATTTAAGTCCAAAGATGAAACCTTGAAATTAGGCCGGTCTGACGGGAACTGTTGTCAGGCCGGGGCCATTTGGGACCTTCCCGATGTAATTTTTTGATGAAAATTTTCAATCATGCTCTTCATCAAGTGTATAATATCTCCTCAAATCTTCAAATTAAGATTTAATCGGAAATTCAGTTAATTAAATTATTGAAACATGTTGCGCATTATTAATATGCATAAAGCGCATTATGTTTCAATATTTTATTTAACTGACTTCCGGGTTGAATTTTAAGCTGAAAATTTGTGGATGTAATCTAAACTTGATGAAGAATATGCTCAAAAAGTTATATAAAAAACCTCCCAGAAAGAGCCCCAAATGATCTCGGCCTGATATGAATTGTCCTCTCTACATATGTGTGTGTGTGTCTATATATATGTGTGTGTGTGTGTGTGTGTATGTATATAATTATGGGCCCCTATATATGTTGTGTCCGAGGCATAAGCCCAGCCTGCCCTTGCCCAAGGCCGGGCGGCCCGGGACTGCCCAAGTATTCTCTACTTTCACTATCCTACATTAACTTTGTGAAAGATGTGTGTAAATGTGTAATTATTATTATTAGAATTACACAAATAGTACCGGATAACTTCCTGGTAAACCGTTGCTGGTACTATAGAGAGAAGAGAGAACTAAACTTTAGAGAGATGAATAGCTTGATATTAATGAGAATCCAATCCTTTACACCTTCCCCAAACGAGTATTTATATTAGTAATAATTGAGGTGGTACATTAAATTCACCACACCTGTCGACGAATCTATGAGCGAGAGCCCTGTGACACTATAGATCTTGACGCATGTCATTTTCTAAGCGACATTTGCCTAAGTGTTTTCTGTGGGCCGAGGTGACGATGACCGAGGTGTAGGGGTCTACCCTAGATCTGGTTTTGTCTTTGTTTGTGGATGGTCTTCTGAGACATGTGGTGAAGGTGTCACCATCCGAGGTGATTGTATGAATAGTACGAACATGATTGTTTTCTTCATTCTCGATCGAGATGGTTTGAGGTGTTCTTCAGTGGTGTGGGGCCTTGTGTATCCAAGAGTGTGTGAGTCATGGATCCAAGCCCATATACTTTATCAGGGGTCCTTCGCTCTCTGAGTTGAGAAGCTTTGAAGTGAAAGGGAGTAGAGTAATATGATGTTGATCTTGCGCTTTGATTTCTGGCATTTACATGTAGTTGACTCCGAGGTGATGCCTTCAGATGTGAGAATAACCTCCATGTGTGTTTGTTGTATTTTTGTGTTTTTATCGATGTGTAGTACCACAGTCCCCCACTCTTGAAACTGAGGTGCCCATGATGTTTTTCGTGTGTGGGGACCTGCATGTCGAGATGCCACCTGCGAAATATCTGAAGATCCAATCTCTTTGGTAAACCCTGAACAAGGTAACTCTGTGGGAGAATCCTTGCCCAAAGGTCGTTGGCCATAGACCATTACTATGGTGCTAAAATGGAGGGGCTATTTCCGGTCTAAGCTTGAGATTTCGTACTAAAGTGTTGGTGCACTGTTCCCCGATGTACCGTTGACTGCCAGAGTGTTGTTTGTCGGTAACCTCGTGGTGTATGCGTTGGTCGCTGATGTGAGCATGAAACGTGGTCCCACGGTGCATCACGTTTGATAAGCTGCATCACATTGCAAAGGGGCGTGTTTTCGGGACAAGTGGTGTGAGTTGATTCGCCAAATGTGGGCGGTCACATCGACGGGACTGAGTGGCAACCGGCGTGATGACATGTACGTAGTAACCGTTGGGGGTGTCACATCGATTGTTTTGCCTACTGCCACCATTAACGTTGGTCATCTCAAATTGAGTAACCTACTACCTTAATTACATTACTAAATAATCATAACAATAAATCAAAATTTGTTATAACAACCATAATTAAGCCTTGTAAATGCATCATTAACTTCTGTGGTCAACCTCTTGTAAATAGACCGTCAAGTTCTTGCTCTAACAGGACTAGAGTTAAGCCGGCGAAGGAAGATCAATTACATCGGTACTGATGATTCGGTCTCTTCTTGAACCACCGTCATGGGTTGAACAAGGTGCTAGAGTTCAAGAATTTATCATATTAGTTATTGTTATTTTGTTATTTGGATTCTTGTTAAAGTCTTTGTTGCTAGTTTTACCAGGATGATTGAAAATTTAACTTATTTTGTATGTCGTGAGAAGTATACGGATCTATAGGACCAGTGATAGCTGTGTCAATCCCGTTTCGTGAGATTAACGATTCGTGTTGTTTATGAATGACCGTTTCTATGTCTAATGTAGAGTTTACTATAGTTGTTGGTCGAGATTATTAGTTAGTGGCAGGTATGATTTATATTTGATTGATGTAATGATCATATATAAATAAATATAGATGATTTTATTTGAAAAAACAATGTTTCGCGCTGATGGTTTAGAGATGGTGGTTGATTATTTGAAATAATTATTCTTCTAAACCTATTATAGTATTTGCTCTTGTTAATGCCAACATCCTTGATTGGTATGAGATTTGAACTGGGGGCCCCTCTTTCGAAGATCAGTAATGATGTCATCAAACCACAAGATACATTATGTCACAAGTACAAAATGTATATGGTGCTCCTAGATATTCGTTTTGTCTAGCAGTGGTCTCTTCTTTCTAGGGACGTAATATTTTAAAAAAAATTGTGCAACAAGTTACAATTGTTCGTAGCAATGACACATTTGAATTTGAAATACCGTGGTACGTAATATTCCGTAATAAACAAAACCGAGTATGTGATTTTGTTTGTTGTACAAACATCATAATTAAATTGTGTAAATAGTCACACAAAGGTACACATTTTGACATACACAAATACATATGAAAAATAAATAATTGTAATATGGTGGACTTATCGATTTAGGGTCTGATGGATAGTCTACCCGGGGGGTATCTTATCCGAGGGGTTATTGCGGGGATAACTAGAGAGAAGTCAGAGCAAATAGGAGGAGAGAGAGTCGATTTATTAAATGAACTCGAGATGTGGAGTTGGGATCGTTTACAAGAAAAAGGGGCTGCTATTTATAGCAGTAATAAATGCGATGGGAGTACACGTGTCAACAATCCGACGGCTGAGGGTCAGTTCAGCCGGGGGTGGCAACGGCAGGGGCATGTGCTCCGCATTGAATGCGGTGGTTGGATGTGACGCGGCATTTAATGCGGTGGTTGCTTGTCTCAAGAGGAAGCTTCGCGGATCCCCGGGACCCGCGGTCAGTGGTGTGTGGCCGAGGGGTGTTAGGTAGACGAGGGCTACCATTGGGTGCCGAGGGCTTCTGGTAGCCGAGGGCCACTTTTTGCGCCGTTTTCTCCCAGTGACCTTGCGAGCTCGTCTCTGGATGCCTGGCGTGACTTGGAGCCCTCGGCCAAGGAGACCGAGGGCAGCCCAGCGTGTGTTTTGGGCTCTTACTCCTTTACTTGGGCCGCCATATTTGGGCCTGGTGTGCTCCTTGGGCTGGTTGGGCCTGAGTTGGAGATTAAGGAGTCTGTGGGCCGGGGGTTCCCGGGCCATATACTCCATCAGGAGTCCCCCACTCCTTTTGCCGAATAGGTACTTGAGGGAAAAGGAGTAAGTTGCGCTTGATGCGTTGGCATGCCGAAGGCTTCCATCTTCACCAGGGAGTTCTGATGTTGCTCGCCGAGGGCTTCCCCCTCAGTCCCCCACAAGTCGAGGGTTTTCTGAGGGAAGTATGAATGAGTTGCCCGTATGTGTTGTGATGAAGGCTGACTCATTGTCACCAGTGACTTGTGGGAATTTTTTGATATCTTGCGTTTTGCCGAAGGGTATGATAATGCGTGTACCCGAGGGGTTCTCCTTTGGTGTTGCCCGATGGCCGTTGCTTTGTGTCACTTGCAATTTTTTGTTTTTGGGAAGTTATGCCTTGTGTGATTCCCGAGGGGTGTATCCCAGTTCCCCACTCCTTTAGGCCGAAGGCAAGTTCGGGCTGAAGGGGTTATGAAGTGTTGAGGAGTTCCCCGAGGGGTTCCACTGCTGGGTATTGCAGCACTGGCAAGCCGGAGGCTCATGTTGCTGATGGCCCAATTCATGAAGGCGGTATTGATACCCCGAAGGCTATAACATGTGACATCCGGAGGCATGCGTCCAAGGAGACCTGATGATGATTGATCGCCGAGGGCCGTTGTTTGTAGTCACCGGAGGCTGTGAGGCGGGAGGCGCCTCAAGTTTCCCAAATGGAGCCGTTGGAATAGAGCCGTTGGAGGGGGGTTCCACGTGGCATGCTTTTGTTGGCGGGTGCCACCCATTGGTTGAACCGGCGGCGTGTAATGATGGTTTTTAAACAGAGGCCCATATATCGAGGCCCAAACGCCTATATATACCCCAAGGCCAGAGCCATTTGCGCTGTGCGTTTCTTGAGTGATAGCGGAGCTCTGCCAAATTTTCTAGAGAGATAAACTCCAGCCCTCGATCAAACTAAGTTTCTGAGGTCAGTTCTTCCCTTGTTCTTCGTGGCCTTAGTATATTTTGCTTTGTGATCGTAGATTAAGTGTTTATTAGTAGCCCTCGGTTTAGGACCCTCCCTCTACTTGCAAGTATGTCTTCTGTAAGTGATTCCCAAAATATATCGGGGGATGCCCCGGTACAAGACGAGAGTATTTCAGCTGTCTCCACTTCTAGTGAGCAGCCGTCGGTTGGGAATGATCATCAGATGGCGGAGGAGGTCCAGAGTCAACTTCGCTTAGAGATGGAGGCCGAAGATTTTGAACAAGTAGTTGACGATGAGGAGCTGGCCCTCGCCCTGCATGTGGCGCAGGAGGCGGAGGAGGAAGAAAGACAGAGGGTGACTGTTGCCGTGCCTCCCCCTCGCAGAACCGGTGAGGCCAGTACCTCCCAGCCTCTAAATCCTGACCCGGTGAGTGTGGCCCCGGGAAAGAGGAAAAAGAAGAGGGCAGCTCCCAAGAGCAAACAGGCCGCCGCTGATGACGGAAGGCCCGTCGGTATTCCCGAGGGGCACTCATACCTGAATACCACCGCCCTCGAGGTGAGGTCTACGGCCACCGATGCAGAGTTGCATGCCACGCAAATTCTGGTGGGGCCTTCGGCGCAGGTTGTGCAACCGGGCCCTGATGATGTACTGCTGAGGCCCCCCGAAGGATGTTTTGCTGTCCACCTGATGTCGGTGGAAATGGGTCTTCGGTTCCCCCTCCATCCGTTCTTTCTGGAGTACTTCCGCTTTGTGAAGCTGGTCCCCTGCCAACTGACTCCCAACAGCCATTCATACATAGCCGGCTTCCTGTCCTTGTGCCGGTCCCGAGGGGTGACACCGACATTGGATCAGTTTTTTATGCACTTCAATCTGTGCCGAGGGGGGCACTCTCATGCCGGGGGCTTCGCTAACCTTCAGCAGGTCCCTGCTCGGAAGATTTTCTCGGACGCGCCCTCGTCCTTAAAAGGCTGGAAAGACAAGTTCTGCTACATCCGCGTTGTGGAGAACCCCTTCCCCTCTCCCGTACGTGACAACTTTAAGAGGCACCCCAAAGTTGGGGGTGCGGCCCTCGAGGAGGATGGGAGGAAGCTGACGAAAAAGCCGGCGGGTTCAGATAAGGCTTACCCCATTAAGGATGCCATACTGCCGGAGGAACTCCGCCTGCTAGGCTTTCTGAGGTATCGGGTGGTAGAAGACGAGGATGAGAAGTACCCCATCATTGACCGTGGGTTTCTGAGAGCCGGAGGTTGTTGTCGAGGGCTTTAGTTTTTGTACTTAGCCATTTTCGTTTTGTTTGTCTGTTTGATTCTGATTGCCTTCGTCTTTTCTGTAGGTGACATAATGGACCCGAAGGTCTTTGCTCAGCTAACAAGGAAGTTGGCCAAGGCGCCCAAGAAAAAGAAGGAGGAGGGTCCTTCGACCCAGCCTCGTGTTGATGCCTTCTTCGAGAAGGATCAGGCCCCCGAGGGCCTGGGGAAGGAGGCGCCTTTGGTGGACGCTGCCGCTGCTAACCCCGGTGCTGATGGGGGGGGCTCCCGAACTTTGAAGCTCAAGAGGAAAAATGCTGGGAAGGGCGTCAAGCCTCCAGAGAGCAAGAAGAAGAAGGGGGCCATCGATGGCAAGGATGCCCCCTTGGTGGTCATCGAGGAAGCTTCGGTGGCCAACCCTTCGGACTCCCCCCATCTCGATGATATCGGCGAGGGGCCCCTGCCTCTGGAGACTGTGCAGTTCTCCTTCAAGAAGGGGGCGGCCATCGTGCAAGGCACCCTCGACCCGAGGGATTTCCTGAGGGGTGCCACTCCTCCACTGGACTGCTACACTCTCGGTCAGTTCGAGGATGATGCCCTCGAGCGGAAAGCTCTCGAGGCCTCTGTCACTGTAAGTATTCCCTTTCCTCGTTCCTTCGATGTGGCTTGCCTTAGTTTTTTTTTTTTTAACAATCGTTTCTTATCTCTGCAGGCTAGTCTAGCCTTCGGCGAGTATGTTCGGAGGATGGAGCAGATGCGCCTCAAGAAGGCGGAAAATGAGAAAGCCTTGAGGAAGTTGATTCATGATCACTCCAAGGCCGTCGAGGTCGGGGCCCAGCTGGAAGAGGCCCTCAGGCAAGCGGCGGCGAATCTGAAGGTGGCTGAGGAGAAGGCCAGAGCCGGGGGCCGGGCCGAAACTGAGAAGGAAGCTGCTGAGGCCGCCAAGAAAGCCGCCGATGAAGCCGAAAAGGCGAAGGCCGAAGCCGTCTCCAAGGCCAAAAGTGATGCCACCACCTCCTTCCTAGCTGAGGGATGGAAAGCTGAAGAGCACAAGCAGTGGCTTGATTCGGTAGTGGCGGCTTCTGCCGACGACTGGGTTAAAGGCCCCGGGGCGATGTGGCTGGCTTTAAAGGGAAAAAGCTTCTACGAAGGTGCCCAATATTTTACACAAGCCATGCTCTACCGGAAGCTAGCTCGGAATCAGGGGGTAGACCCGAAAGATTTCAAACCTGAGGGCTACGGCCTTCCCCCCCTGCTTCCTGACATTCAAGTCCCTCTTCCCGAAGGCGAAGAGAGGCCGCTGCTTGAAGATTCCGCACTGGACCAGCTGGCCTCGGATGATGAAGAGGAGGTTGCTGATGATGCAACTTCAAAGGCCAAGGATGATGCCGCCGGAGGGGCCCAAGTTTAAGATTTTTCTTGCCATGATTTGATGTAATAGTTGTAGACCTCGGCTTCGGCCATATTTGAAAATAAACATCCCTTTGTACTTTGAATATTTCCTGATGATGAATGAATGTCACGCCCTCGGGCTATTTGTTGAATGAACGTTTTGCCCTCTTCGATTTTGCCTTCGTTGTTGTATGAATGTATGTTTGTGGACTTAGAAGTTTCTCTAAGTGTAATTCCTTGCTAACCCCCGGGGGGTCGTTGTTGTGGATTTAGAAATCTTTCTAAGTGTGAAACCAATCATGAGCCCTCAGTTGTATATTGGGGTTGCCGGGGCTTATTGTTGTGGACTTAGAATATTTTATAAGTAAGATTTGTAGGTCTTCAGTAATGAACCATTGGGATTGCCCCCGAGTTGTAGCAATAGGACCAAGGGCTAATATGAATTAGACTTAGGAAATTTCCCAAGTGAAGTTGCATCTTGTATCCCCGGAAATGCTGAGCCTTCGATTAGTGGTGCAGCTTTAGGTCCGTGTTGGCAAGTAGTTTAGGGGGGCCATCGGCTGTAAGCCTGTCGATGTAGATGGCATTCCGGTCCGACCCGAAGGGTCCCCAATTGTGGACTTAGTCATTTTTCCACGAAGTTTCAATAGGTGCTGTAGTGAACCTTCGGGCGTGGGAATTGCTGAGCCCCCGGTGCATGTAGTTGACGAGGGGTTCAAGACTATGGACTTAGTGAAATCCTGAGATTTGTCTCCAATAGAGGGACCCTTCGGTTGATGAGTCTTCTCTGAAGGGCACCAAATTGTCATCATTGAGTTTGGCAATATTCCGCCTTTGTCGTGAAGCCCTCTGTGTTGACTCAATGTTGACTTTGATTTAGCCGAATCTCGGACTTAGCCAAATTTAGGTGAAGTTTTGCTTAGTGAGCCTTCTTCTCGGGCCTCCGGTGGAAATCTTGTACTCCAAGGTTTCATATGGCGAAGCCTTCGGCTATGTAGTCAGATGACTTGTTGTTGAGAGATTTTCTTGTGCATTTGTAGCAGCCTTCGGGAATAGATATCCGAAGTGTTGAGCCTCCGGGAAGAATATCATCCAAGGAGTTCCTTCCCCCCTACACATCTCTCTCTCTCTCTCTCTCTCTCTCTCTCTGTTTTTTTTTTTAATGATGTAGGAGAGGCATCTAGAAACTTGGTTTCTAGGAAAGGCTTGGCCTATACGGGAGGCGACGGAATAAACCGTCGGCTCCCCCTTCGGGAATGACCTTCCGATATCCCGAAGGGTTTGAGGGTCGTTTCCTCGGCCCGAGACATCGTCTGTTGCCTGCTTCCCCTTGGGAGATAGCACGGAAAGCGCCTCGGTTTTGAAAGTCGTCCCCTCAGCCCGAGACATGGTCTGTTGCCTGCTTCCCCTTGGGGGATAGCGCGGGGAGCGTTTCGTTTGTGGAAGTCGAATCCTGGGCCCGGGACATGGTCCGTTGCCTGCCTCCCCTTGGGGGATGGCGCGGAAAGCGTTCCTGGGAAGGGTTTTATTTGTGTGTGGGACACAAATAGCCGGGGGCACTTGGTACCAGCCGGAGCCGAGGGGTATTGCACCCCCCGTTTTTTTTTTTTTTTTTAGGAGAGTATGTAAAAGTTTGAGAAAACACTTAGTGTTTTCAAAGGGTGATGGGGGTGACCCATACACTTGGTACTTGGTACCTAAATTGTTGTTCCCCCTCATGAGAGGAAGAGGCCTTGGGCCTATTTTGGTGAAGCGATGAGGGCTTGGCCACTCATTTGTAGGAGAGAAGGGGGGGGGGGGCCTTGGGCCAATTGTACAATATGTAGGTGATGAAGGCTTGGCCTTTTGATTATTCTTCAAAAACAGATGGGGCCTTGGGCCATTGATATTTACATTTGCTGAGGATGAGGGCTTGGCCGCTCATGCCTTATTGATAGAATTTGACGAGGTGGTGCACATTCCAATGTCTAGGGACCTCCGTCCCATTGGGACGTTTAAGCTTGTATGTCCCTGGTTTGATGACGGCTGAGATGATGTAGGGGCCTTCAAACTTGGGCGCCATCTTTCCTCCTTCGGTGGGTAGACTGGCCTCCCTTCGTCGGAGGACGTAGTCTCCCACCTGGAATTCCCGAGAGCGGACCTTGGCGTCGATGTAGCCTTTGACTTGTCTTCTATAGTTTTCGGCCCTGAGGAAAGCTTGCTCTCGGCGTTCCGAGATGAGATGAAGGTCGAGGGCCATGTTGGCTTCGTTGACCTCGGGCTCATATTGTTCCACCCTTCGGGTAGGAAGGGTCACTTCTGTTGGAGCCTTAGCCTCAAAGCCATAGCATAGGGAGAAGGGTGTTTCGCCCGTTGCACGCCGAGGGGTGGTACGGTGGGCCCATAAGATGTTGTGTAGCTCTTCTACCCAGCCTCCCCCTTCGGCTTCCAGTTTCTTCTTCAATCCTTCAAGTAGGGTTCGGTTGGCGTTCTCTACTTGCCCGTTGCCTTGGGGGTAGGCAACGGATGAAAAGGTGTGTTTGATGCCCCATGCCTCCAGGAGGGCACAGAAGGGGGCTGCCTCGAATTGAGTCCCGTTGTCAGAGATGATTTGTTGGGGGACGCCAAACCTCGTGAGAATATTTTTGAGAACAAAGTGGCGGCACCGGGCTTCAGTGATGCTGGCGAGGGGTTCGGCCTCTACCCATTTGGTGAAGTAGTCAATGGCCACAATGATGTACCTGTTGTTGGAGGTACCCCTCGGCAGAGGGCCCACTAAGTCAATCCCCCATCTGGAGAAGGGTATAGCGGTGCTGATGGGAGCATAGTTGACCACTGGTCTGCCTGGGGCCTTTTGAAAGTGTTGGCACGCGGTGCATCTTCGGGCTAGATCAGCACAATCCCTAGCCATCGTGGGCCAGAAGTAGCCCTGAACTATGAGCCTTCGGGACATGGAGAAGGGTCCCTGGTGAGCTGAGCAAGTGCCACTGTGCACTTCCTCCATGGCGGCTTCGGCCTCATCTTGGTGAAGGCACCGAAGGAGGGTGCCGTTGTAAGATCTCTTGTAAAGCCTCCCGTTTTCGAGGGTGTAGCTGGGAGCCCTCAGTTTTGCTAATTTGGCGCGGGCTTCGTCTTGGGGCAACTGCCCTGTGGTGATGAAGGCGATGATGTCAGAGATCCAGTCCTCCGGCCTCAGGTTAACGTTCATAACGGGGCTCGCGTGGATGCTTGAGAGGCTAAGTTCCTCAATTCTTGCAATTTTTGAGAGGTGCTCGGGGGATTCATCCGAGAGCTTGGATAGAATGTCGGCCTCGGAGTTTTGAGCCCTCGGTATTTGGGTAAGAGAATGTGCCTCAAACACCTTGAGCAACTCCTTAGCCGCTTCATTGTATTGTTTCATCCTCCCTTCTTTGGCTTCGTACTCCCCGGAAATTTGACCCACGACAAGTTTGGAGTCACACTTGACGTGGATCATCTTAGCCTTCAGATTCGCTGCCAGCCGAAGGCCGCAGAGGAGGGCCTCGTATTCGGCCTCGTTGTTGGAGACTTTGAAGGAGAAGCGGATGGCGTAATATGCGCGGAAGCCTTCGGGTGTAATGAGGACTACTCCCCCTCCGCATGCCTTGGTAGCCGAGGAGCCATCGGTATAGAGGGTCCACCACTCATCAAGGGGTGTCGAAGGCTCCTCATCCACCGCAGATCTGGCGGTGCATTCCGTCACGAAGTCTGCCAGGGCTTGGCCCTTGATGGCAGGCCTCGGACGGATATCTATGCTGTATTGGCTGAGGAAGATGGCCCATTTCACCATTCGGGAGGAACTTGTGGGGCTCCTCATGAGGGCGCCGAGGGGTTGATGAGTGAGCACTTGGACCGGATGAGCCTGAAAGTAGTGGCCAAGCTTCTTGACGGTCCAAACGATGGCTAGCACCGTCTTCTCGACGGGAGAATACCTGAGCTCGGCTTCCCGGAGGGTCTTACTGACGTAGAAGATGGCGTGTTGGACGCCGTCTTCCTCCCTGATTAGCACTGAGCTGATGGCCGAAGGGCTAATACCAAGATATAAGTATAAAGTCTCCCCCACCTTCGGTTTGGAGAGCACTGGGGGAGAAGAGAGGTACTTCTTAAGTTCGTCGAAGGCCTCTTGACATTCAGATGTCCATTGGAAGCCCGCTGTCTTTCTCATGATTTGGAAGAAGGGGAGGGCCCTCTCGGCTGACTTAGAGAGGAATCGGTTGAGGGCTGCCAGGCGACCCGTCAACCGCTGAACTTCTTTGACGTTGCGTGGGGGCTCCATGTTGATGATGGCCTGAATTTTCTGGGGATTGGCCTCGATACCCCTTCGGCTGACCATGTAGCCTAAGAACTTCCCTCCCTGCACGCCGAAGGTGCACTTCTTTGGATTTAGCCGGAGGTTGAATTTTTGCATGATGGCAAAAATCTCCCGGAGGTCGTCGGCGTGAGTGCTTGCCTTCTTGCTTTTGACGATCATGTCGTCAACGTAAGCCTCCATAGTGCGTCCTAGGACAGCTTGAAAGACCCTAGCCACCATGCGTGTGTAGGTGGCGCCTGAATTTTTTAGGCCGAAGGCCATCACAAGATAGCAGAAGATGCCTTCGGGTGTCATGAAGGCAGTTTTTTCGGCGTCTTCCTCATGCATGTAGATTTGATGATATCCGCGGAATGCGTCAAGGAACGACATGATCTCGCATCCGGCGGTCTCATCCACCAATTGGTCAATGTTTGGTAAGGGAAAAGGGTCCATAGGACACGCCTTATTCAAGTCCGTGTAATCCACGCACATGCGGAAGGTAGGGGGGCTTCTGTGCGAGGACTACGTTCGCTAACCAAGAAGGGTATTTTACCTCCTTAATGTGTTTGATGGAGAGGAGCACAGATACTTCCTTCTTCACGAACTCCCTTCTCTCGGCTGAGAGGGGTCTTCTCCGTTGCTGCACTGGTTTGGCCGAAGGGTCTACCGCAAGGCGGTGGGTGATGACCCTCCGGTCAATTCCTGGCATGTCCTCCGGCCCCCATGCAAAAACAATGGAGTAGGCGCGGAGGGCCATGGTGATGCCAGCCTTCAAGTCTTCGGGGAGCTTGGCTCCAATCTTCAGGACTCTCTCCGGCTTGGCCGGATCGAGTATCAAGTCTTCGGTCTCCTCGGCAGGCTCAGCCCTCGGCCTGCCTTCTTCTTCCTCCAAGGCTTTGGTGGTGATGGTGTCAACACGAAACTCAGTTTTACTAATCTTCTTGGTAAGCTGAAGGTAGCAGGCCCTGGAGAGTTTCTGGTTCCCCCTCGAATAGCCGATGCCGGTGGGCGTAGGGAATTTGAGGCAAAGGTGTTTCATGGAGATGACGGCTTCTAAGTCCTCGAGGGCAGGCCGGCCGAGGATGATGTTGTGCGCGCAGTCGAGGTTGACGACGACGAATTCCACTTTGAGCTTGGCTCTATGGGACCCGTCGCCGAATTCAACCACCAGGGTGATGACGCCTTCGGCGTCTACGCTATCCCCCGTAAATCCGGAGAGGGGGGTGTTTATGTGCCGCAGGGACCCCCTGTCGAGTCCCAACTCTTGAAAAGTGCTGAGGTACATGACGTTGACAGAACTCCCCGTGTCGACGTAAGTCCGGTGGATGATGGCGTCATTGATCTCAGTGCGGACGACGAGGGCATCCCTATGCGGCAAAGAACCCGAGGGGAGGTCCGCATCCGTGAAGAAGATTGGATCCGCCCTCGGCCTTTTAGTTGGGGGCATGTGATTGACTTCCCCAATGTAAAGGGACTGTGCCCACTTCTTCCTTTGGCTTGTTGAATCGCCTCCGGTGTTGCCGCCGTTGATCATATGGATATGGCGCTTGTATTGTTGGTGAGAGCCCTCTCCCTCGTCATCGAGGCCCCCAATTTCACGCTTCTTCCCCTGTGGGTTTCCCAAGGGGATGGTGTTGGGGTTCACCCATTTGTTTGCCTTCGGCGGAGGCCCTTGATGGTGAAGGGGGCCCTGGGGAGGAGGGCCCCTGATAAACTGAGACAAGTGGCCCGCCTGTATCAGCCTCTCAATTGCGTTTTTCAGTTGGTGGCAGTCGTCGGTCTTGTGCCCGTGGTGGCGGTGAAAGCGGCAATATGGCTCATCAGGGCCGATGGCATAGATCTCGAGGGGTGTACGGGAGTCTCGCTCGACGAGCCCCCGCTCTTCTGCATGATCAAGAATGACGCTGACGGGATGCGTCAAGGGAGTGCGTGGGTGCTCAAGGAGGACGGGTTGCGCCCATGCCTTCGGGTTGTTTTTGTAACCGCCCCCGGGTCTGGCTTGGCTACCCCGAGAGCGATCGTTGTACTGTGCCTCTCGGTTGACCGGAGGGGGAGGCCCTCCGGGCCGATTCCTGCCTTCATTCTTTTGAGAAGGATCCGTGTTGCGGCGGTCCTTCTCGATTTCCTCCGCTTCAGCATATCGGTCCCCCCGCTGAAGGGCCCTTGTATAATCGCGGGGGGGATCAGTGATAAGGCTCCGGGAGAAGTTACCGTTGCGGAGGACGGTGTGGAAGAGGGCCATTAGTGTCCTGTCATCAGCGCCTTCGACCTCGAGGGAGGCCTGCCTCCAGCGTTCCAGGAAACTCCGAAGGCTCTCCTCCTTTTGTTGCCTCACATTCAGAAGATGGGAGAAGTGTTTCTTTGAGCGGTGCCTCCCGGCAAATTGTGTGAGGAATCGGTGGGCAAGTTCCTGCCAGGAATCGATGCTGCCTTCGGGCAACCGGTTGAACCACTCATACGCTGGCCCCTCCAAGGTGGAGAGGAACCAGCGGCATAAGTATTCATCCGTGGCCCCCATCATCATCATACTGTTCTGATACCTGCTGTAGTGTTCTTGGGGATCTGTTTTCCCCTCGTATGGTTTGATGGGCTGCCCCCGATATTTATGGGGGATTTTGGCCGCCAGCACCCTTGGGGTGAAAGGCGTCCTAGTGCGGAGTTGGATGAGGGGCTCGCCTGAGCCTTCGGCAAGCTTACGCTTCATTTCCTCCACTTGCGCCCGGAGGTCGGCGTACTCTGGATCTGGCCTCGCCGTGGAAGCCGTCGGGGGCGCCTGTCGATTCTCCTCGAGTTGACGGAGGAGGGCTTCAATGATTTCGTCCTTGGGATCCTTCGGGGCAACCCCTTGGGAGCTGGCCCGGAAGGATTGCGCCTGATTGATCTGGTGCCTGGCGTCATCGGCATGGAGGAGGGCTTTGCCCTTGCTTCGGGGGGGAGGCACGCCCTCGGCGCCCGAAGCAGAGGCTCCACTCTCCTGGGGCCTGCTGAATGCTTGTTTCCCGAGGCGGTCTTGGACCCCTCGGTGCCCGGGAGCTCCCCCAAGCCTCTCAAGTACAGAGGTTCGGGGTTTCTCTTTCATCATGGGGCGCTTGTCCCTGGATTGGGCCTCTTGGGAGGCGGTATCCTGCGCTATGACCCCCTCTGCATTGCCAATCCCCGGGGGAGGACTGTTGAACAAAGGAGGGAGTGGTGGCAGTTGGATAACATTCCCTCCAACATGGGGCTGAAGGGGCGCCTGGGAGGCGAGGGCTCTTGAGTTGAGAGCCATGTTTTGAACAAAGGCCGCAAAGGCAGCCTGAAGATCGATGGCCGGGGCCGGAGGGGGAACTTGGTTCTCACTCCGATCCCTCCTTCGATTATCAAGGCCAATGCGGGCATCAGGGGCGTTCTTCTGTAGCTGCTGCCGGAGGTCAGCAGTAGCCTGCTCCAATTCGAGGATGATGCCACCCTCGGGTACCAAGAGCCTGTTGGAGGCCTCAGCCCCGTTGGTTTCGCCGGGGGCGACGTGGTTCTCCTCCAGAGTTTTGGATTGGGCACGAGTGGTTCTTCCCATTTTTTGGTAAGTGTTTTGTATTTGGTAGAGGGGGAGGGTTTCTTACTTGATAGTTCAGACCTCTCAACGAGAGCACCAAATGATGGATAGTCTACCCGGGGGGTATCTTATCCGAGGGGTTATTGCGGGGATAACTAGAGAGAAGTCAGAGCAAATAGGAGGAGAGAGAGTCGATTTATTAAATGAACTCGAGATGTGGAGTTGGGATCGTTTACAAGAAAAAGGGGCTGCTATTTATAGCAGTAATAAATGCGATGGGAGTACACGTGTCAACAATCCGACGGCTGAGGGTCAGTTCAGCCGGGGTGGCAACGGCAGGGGCATGTGCTCCGCATTGAATGCGGTGGTTGGATGTGACGCGGCATTTAATGCGGTGGTTGCTTGTCTCAAGAGGAAGCTTCGCGGATCCCCGGGACCCGCGGTCAGTGGTGTGTGGCCGAGGGGTGTTAGGTAGACGAGGGCTACCATTGGGTGCCGAGGGCTTCTGGTAGCCGAGGGCCACTTTTTGCGCCGTTTTCTCCCAGTGACCTTGCGAGCTCGTCTATGGATGCCTGGCGTGACTTGGAGCCCTCGGCCAAGGAGACCGAGGGCAGCCCAGCGTGTGTTTTGGGCTCTTACTCCTTTACTTGGGCCGCCATATTTGGGCCTGGTGTGCTCCTTGGGCTGGTTGGGCCTGAGTTGGAGATTAAGGAGTCTGTGGGCCGGGGGTTCCCGGGCCATATACTCCATCAGGGTCTAAATGATCTTAAATTGAAAATTGAAATGTAAATACAATTAAACTTAATCAAACTTAGTTTGATAAGTGTAAACTAAGAATCAATACCAGGTGTAGACTTATACGGAGTATCAGTTATTTAGTGGAAATAATAAAGAAATAATTGCGTGAATGTTACTATTGAGTTTTTGATTTCTAAAAATATGACCGGATTAATTTTTTCCAAGAAACTGACTGTACGCACGCCTCTTCTAAAAAAACGCCTGCCTCTCTTCTCAAAAAAGAAACTTCTGCCTCTTCGCTTCTCCTTCTGTGAACGAACATGGAGGACGGAGCAAGACTTCGACGACTAGAAGATCTCCAGAGAAGAGGAAGGCGAGAAGACCGCTGGAGAAGACGATGGCGAGACGACCTCCAGCGAATACGACGGCGACCTCCCGCGAAGACAACAGCGACCACCACTACGACACTTCAATCTCTTCACTGCTCCTCTTCGCTGCTCCTCTTCCCCGTTGTTGTTTGCAGGCTTCATACGTCTCATCCCTTCAAGGATAGCGCTGATTGACGAATTTCAGATCTGTGGCTGTAATTATAGATCTATTGTGACTCTTTCAAATTGTTGGTGCAAGGATGTTTCGCCGGTGATGCCGTTGGGCGACGCTGGGTGGGTTAGGGTGTGGTTCGGGCGGCGCTGGGGTAAGTAGGGCCGGGGCCGGTTCGGTTCTTACTCAAAATGAGTGGAACCTTTATAAAAGTTTTAACTAATGAAATCGGTTCGGTTCCTATATAAAAAATTAGGAACCGTTATGGAACCGAACCGGTAGTAAACAGTTCGGTTCTTCCTTTTACCGGTTCCTAGAATAATTTTTTCTCGTCTAAGAATTAACACATAATTTTAAACACGTTGAAAATTCAAAACACGAGTATTAAAATTTTATTTGAAGCTCTAATCACTTCAACCATCAAAGCTCAAACTTAACTAATGAACTTTGAACACTTAATAGAACAAAAGTGATTTAAATTTTCATGTAATAAATGAAACATTAAAAATCGTTGTAGTGTTGGAGCGATGAAGGTTACTCGTCATCATAGTAGCAAGAATAGGACGCCTACTTCAAGTCTTTCAAAACATTAAAAAAAAAGACATTGAGTTTGCATGTGTACATATAAAAAAACATTATTACATTCTATTGATTCATAATAAATCTAATAATTAGAAATATTATGAAAATAGTAAAGTAAAATATGTGCAATCAACTACAAGTTATTTGGGTTATTTTATATTTATAAAATTTATGTGATGTAACAAAACTTAATTTGTAGAAAGGAGTTTAATATATATTATATATCAACCTCATGTACAATATTTTTTAGTTCTTTCCCGTTGATTAAATTAGAATTGTTAGTTAAATATCTTATATTATTTTATTATTGTTGTTGTGGTGGTGGTTATTATTGCTATTATATTATTATTATTGTTACTACTACTACTAATATTATTTTATTTTTTATTTTTTTTTAATAACGGTTCCTTAACGGTTCCATGCACATATTTTTTATAGGAACCGGGAACCGAACCGTTATAACCCGCTTCGGTTCGGTTCCTACAAATGAAGCATGAATTGTTAACGGTTCAGTTCCTAGATGTTGATAACGGTTCGGTTCTAATCGGTTCTACGGTTCCCGGTTCCAAAATCCCACCCCTAGGGGTAAGGTGCGCTATGGCTGGTGGAGGGGGCTTATGAGGAGGGGGCCAGATCTGTGTTTGGGCTGAGACCTGGGGCTGAGATCTGTTGGTAGGAGCTGAGATCTGTGCCAGTGGTGATGGGCTGGAGGTTGGGGAGTGACGGATTGGGGGTTGGGGATAAATGTTGTGGGTGATGGTATCGGTCTGGGTTGGAGAAAGACCTGGCTGAGGTGGTTGGGGGCTGGGGAGGTGGCTGGGGACTGGGAGGGGGTTGGGGAGTTGATTCAGGGTTGGGGCGGCGGCGGCGGCGTGTCACTATGGCTGAGTGACTTTGGCCGCAGTCACAGTGACTAAAGTCACTGTGGCCGGTTGGTGGGTAGTCACTGTGGCCGGAAGTCGGGAAGTCACGACGATTGTAATCACTTTGATCGGAGTCACTGTGGCGGCGGGACAGTCACTGTGGCGACGAGACAGTCACTGTGGCGGCGGGGTAGTCACTGTGGTTGGTGGGGTCACTTAGCCGGAGTCACTTTGCCCGGAGTCACTTTGCATTGTAGGGTTAATTGTGATGTTGGTCACATTTTTGGAGTTTTAAAAAACATATCACTTTTTTATCTTTTATCCTATTTTTAGTAATATTGGAATAAACAGGCCAATAATAAATGGAGGTTGTAAAATTACACATACTCGCAAATAGAAATAAAAAGTGAAAACAAATTTTGAAGAGTAAAAAAGGTGAACACGATTAAAAACACTCCAGAAAAGAAAGTGAACACGTTTAGATGGGAAAAAACAATTTTAAAAATGGAAAACTGTCAAATAGGTCCTCGAACTTTCATAAAAAGGTCAATTAAATCCTTCTATAGTAGTCTCTGTCCGGCCATCGCGATTTGGGGCGGTTACCGGTGGAATTTTTTGACGAAATTTTTTGAGCATCTTATTCATCAAGTCTAATTTACTCATACCAAACTTCGGCTAAAAATTCAATTGGGAACACATTCAAATTAATTCTTGAAAATAACTGCGCATTTTTGCGTTCTCAAATTAATTTGAATGCGTTCCCGATTGAATTTTTAGCTCAAATTTGGTATGAATAAACCAGACTTGATGAATAAGATGCTAAAAAAATTTCATCAAAAAATTCCACTGGAATCCGGCCCAAATCGCGACGGACGGACAGAGTCTCTTATAAAAGGACTTAACTGACTTTTTTATGAAAGTTCGAGGACCTATTTGACAGTTTTCCCTTTTAAAAAATATTGAAACAAATTCTTAAAGGGAAAACTGAAAAAAAGTTACTGATAATATTCTGTAAAACAAAATTTGTAAAATGTTAACACTAATTCTACATATACAATAGATATATCCTGAGTTTTAAAAAGTGAAAAGGCTAAATTGAATAAAAAATAAAAATTGTGAAAATTTTAGAATAAGATGAATAAAAAAGTTTATGACAAAATCAAGAAATAAAAAATGAATCTCTAAAAAGAAGTGACTAAAAAATAAGGCGCTATCCAACTGTCAAAGTATACTCGGAATAACCATCCAACGGAACATTGTTATCAAGATAAACAAATCAGGAATTTCTCTATTTTTTATTCTATCACTTTCATACTCCGTAATAATTAAACAAAAACCGTATCCACTTTTCCCCATCCATTTCCCATTTTCTCAATAACCGATCAGCAATCAATCATGCGGTCGCTTCAACCGCCACCGTTCGCCCCGCCGGACTCTTCGTCTTCCTCTTCTTCGGCGGCGGCATCGCCATCGGTGAATCGCAACCGACCCCGCCGGAAACCCGATCTAACTCTCCCTCTTCCTCAACGCGACCCAAGATTAGCCGTACCGCTTCCTCTCCCTCCCACCTCCGCCGCGTCCTCCACCTCCATGTCGCCGTCCTCTTCTGATCCCTCGACTCCTCTCAACTTCTCGGAGCTCGAGCGCATCAATCGCATCGGCAGTGGGAGCGGCGGCACGGTCTACAAGGTCCTCCACCGTCCGACCGGCAAGCTCTATGCTCTGAAAGTGATTTACGGCCACCACGAGGACTCCGTTCGCCTCCAGATGCGGCGCGAGATCGAGATCCTCCGCGATGTCGACCATCCCAACGTCGTCAAATGTCACGGCCTGTCCGATCATAACGGCGAAATTCAGGTGCTCCTCGAGTACATGGACAAAGGATCGCTCGAGGGGACTCACATCCTGCAGGAGCCATCCCTTTCAGATCTAACTCGCCAGATTTTATCCGGACTCAGCTACCTCCACCGACGGAAGATTGTTCATCGTGATATTAAGCCTTCCAATCTGCTCATCAATTCGCACCGCAGGGTGAAGATAGCTGACTTTGGAGTCTCCCGAATCCTCGCACAAACCATGGATCCCTGCAACTCCTCTGTCGGCACAATCGCGTACATGAGCCCCGAGAGGATAAACACAGATCTGAATCATGGACAGTACAATGGATATGCAGGGGATATATGGAGCTTGGGAGTGAGCATCTTGGAGTTCTACTTGGGGAGATTTCCTTTCAACGTCGGCCGGCAAGGAGATTGGGCCTCCCTAATGTGCGCCATTTGTATGTCCAGACCACCGGAGGCGCCACCGACGGCTTCAAGGGAGTTCAGGAACTTCATCGCGCTATGTCTGCAGAGGGATCCCGATAAACGATGGACGGCTGTGCAGTTGTTGAGTCACCCTTTCGTTGTGCAGAACAGCCCTGCAAGCAATAGTAGTAATCCTGGCATTGCCAATCAGGTGCCCCAGACACATCCATTGCTACCTCCTCCACGCCCTCATTTTTCGTCTTCTTGATATTCATGTTTCTGATTTTTTTCAATGTGCAATTTGTATGGAATTGAATTAGCCAAACCAATGAGATAGATAGAAAAACTGATACTTGGGGATTTCACAGGGTTGTGTTTAGCTTGAGGCTTTTCTTTTCTAATCAATCTTCTTTTCCCTCTTCTGCTACAAGTTTTGAAATTGTGAGTTCATGACAATGTTGAAAGCAACTTTATACATGGATGACTTTTCATCAAATGGTTAGAAAAGGAAGTTTCTAATCTCTTTATTTATGAAATCAAATTGTGTAGATGTATAACACACACCACCACCCCAAAGTATCCCTTTTTAAAAGCATCCATCCCACCTCAAATAAGGGTAGTTTTGATTAATCCCTTGTGTATCCTGGAGAAGTTTAACTTTGAAGTTTGAACCGTTTCCTTATTTCCACTTGGGGATCTTTTGTGTCACCGCATAATAACAGTGTTATTATGTGAATATACATATTGACATGTATTTTCTATATTTGGTGGCTAAGTAGGTGTAGGATTTTAGAAAGATTTGGCTGATTTGTGTTTTAGAAGAACTTGTTTGCCTATAATTAGGTGGCTAAGTGTGGCTGTGAGTGGGAAGCAAGTGATATTTTCCTTCATTTGGTAAAAATGCATGGTGATATTTTTCTTCATTTGGTAAAAATGCATGGTGATAATTATCTTCTTTTCTGTTTCCACTTAATACGGAGTACGTGGTATATGGAGTAATATTCAGTGGCTATCTAATCAACTAATTTACCCACCCATCATTTCCTTTCTTTCTTTATCAATCAGTATTCCTCACCCATTAGCTACACGTCATTTTTACTTGTTTTTTTTGTTGCCAGGTCTTCAGTGTTAACTCTGTATTATACAATTCAGTCATGCCACCATAGGACAAGCTTAAATGATCATCATCCTCTCTTTGTTACTTGGTCATCACTAATACTATCACTTGAAAACCTGTTTCGTGTCCCTTTTTCTGCTCATTGATTCACTAATTGGCCCATATAGAGCCCACTTGGTAACGTTTAAACTTTAAAATGGCCATCTTTTCAAACTGTTGATGTTTGGTTGAATCACTTCAATTTTTTGAGAACTTGTTTGTGATATTGTTTTTTGGCTTATTAGTCTTATCGTCCAACTTTTTTCACGTACCTTATCAATGCACACTAGATTTGTAATAATTAAAATAAGTAAAGTTAGAGTTACTTTTGTGACTGAATTGGTTGAAATTACTATAGTGGACAATTTTAACTATTTTCGTATATCTTATTTATTTATTTTACTAATAAAATATTTTTTCATTTTATTTTTTCATAAATAATCAGAATCAGCTAATCGAGCCGTTTCAGCTAGAATTTCATAAATTTCAACAGAATCAGCCGATTCAGCCAATTTCAGTGTTACGAAACGGCCTCTGAATTATGGTATACTTTTCCAGAAGTTATGATATTTTTCTTGAGATGAGATGAGATAAAACACAACCGAAATGAAACTTAATTACAAAAACATGACTAATAATTACTATAACACTGTATAATTTTAGTCACTTAAGTGTAAAATTTGAATATAAGGGGGCGTTTGGTAGGATGTAAAATAATTACGTAGTACTTTGCATGCAAAGTGTAAGAACGTAAAATATTTACATTGTTTGGTTAAATTGTTTAATGTAAACTGTAGGACACTTTTTTAAAACATTTCGCATTGTACCATGTAAAATATTTTACGTGGGGGGAGGGAGGTAAAATATTTTGCCCGCAATTAAAAAATAAATTGCATATCTAGTCAACCAATGTTATATATTTTACATGCAAAACGATTTTTTCCATAAAGTTTGCATGTAATCATTTTGTGTGCAAAGACTTAACGTCTAAACTTCCAAACGAGCCCTAAGTTAATATGATTAAGTTCCTAGTATAGTCACTACATTTGCTCAAAGCAAGTCTACCCTCTACGCTCTGTATGCCTGAGATAACATTATATGATTTCAATCATTTATGTAATTATTTCATTTTCTACTGATTAAATGAAACACTTAATTTTAAATATACTACACATTAAATGAAACGTTTAAGATAGGTTAATAAGTAATTGGTTTATTCATGTCTTTAAAGTATTTCATTTAAAATATATCTAAACCACAACAAATTATAGGGATCGGTGCACCATGCATATGGTGTACCGATCCCAAAACTATGCAGTTTTATTAATTAAAAGGCGATCAACTCTTTGTTCCATAAACTCAAATCGGGTGCCGCACAATAAACACCCACTTCGAGAGAATCTCTGATCAACACAAGCTTGAATAGGTAATCATACTCATCTTGTGCTCTGTACCCAACCATCTCTCCGCCTCGATTCAATTTGATGACTCAATTCAAGGAAGAGAGCAAACAATTAGAAGGAGAAAATCTACTACTCCCTCCCTCCCCGAAAGAAGTTCCCCATTTGACTTTCACACACTTTTATGCAAGTAAACTTATCAGGGGGTAGATTTTACTGTTTTGACACTGTTTCGACACTGTTTGGCACTGTTTGACACTGTTTTGAACTGTTTGGCACTGTTTAGATGTAGATAACTTTCCATTTAAGGAAATGAGAACTTAAATTAGGGACATCCAAATAAGGAAAGTGAGAACTTCTTTCGGAGACGGAGAGAGTATTTGTCTGGGTTTGGCTAGATTATTGGAGTTATATAAAATTCGGATTAATATAAATTCTCCACTCCGATTAATCTAACAAGCTTTGATCGATGGAGTTAATTGGTTTATATATAATGGAGTTGCATCTTTGTAAAACCCTAACTCACATTTCAACATTTTTAAAGTTGCATCTTAATGTACGCGAGTTAGACGAGTTACATCAAGAAATAAACCCCTGCTATATCATTTTTATAGCCCTGATATTAAAAATAAAACACATTAACTATTTAAAAAAAGTATTTGGGCTATTAGGATCAAGTTTGCATTGTTTACATTGAAATCAATGTTTATAATACATATACATATATATTATTCTCAAACACACGCAAAAAATCATTGTTCAATTTTTCAACAAGTTACATTCTGTATACACTTAAGTTATATTTTCCATCAACGCGAGTTACATTTGTAATAACATGTGTTACATAAAAAAAATCAACCCCTGATATTGAAACAAAAAAAAATGATTGAAAAAAAAAATTTTTATGGTCATGGTATTGAAAACAAAACATTCACATTTTAACTAAAGTAATTGTGCAATTAGACTCCATTTTCCCATTGTTTACATTGAAATCAATATATATATTATTTCTTATACTACTACATCCGTCCCTAAAAGAACTTCCATGGTACAATTGGCACGGGGATTACGATAGTGGGTATTGTGTGGTGGAGAATTGTGCAGATGAGAGAGAAATGTGTAAGAATTGCTGTGAACCACAAATTTTTTGCCAAAAAGAGAAAATAGAAGTTTTTTTTGGGACGCCCAGAAAGAAAAGTTGGAAGTATTTTTAGGGACGGAGGGAGTATGTATTTGACAAGTTACATTTCGAATGGACTTGAGTTACATTGATCAATAATGTGAATTACATTTCATTACACGCGAGTTACATCATTCATTCTTCTGGGATAAAAAGAAAAGAAAAATTATTATACACACACGTGTATTGTTCACGCGAGAAATTTAAAAAAAAATTTGTGTAAAACTGCATCGTTTGGGCCGTGGAGCGGTGTTCACCGTGGGATGATCACACGGTATACGAACTGCTAAACCACTAATGCAAAATGATTGTTAAAAGATAGGTTAATGTGTATTTTATGCAACAAATGCATATATTGGTGTTGGTGATAGAGATTGTACTCATATAGTTTAAAGAGAGGTTAAACAAAAATTTACTATGTCTACTTTAATTTATGCCGTTTCTAATGTCACTACTCGTGACTAGTGAGCAGTAGTGTCTACATTTTTTGTGAGTGACTACTAACACTTATTCATGTCATTAAGGATGTTTTTACTTGGACTGTAATTTGCTGGTCTGGTCTGATCTGGTCTGGTCTGGTCAGGTCTGAACTGGTCTGGTCTGGTCTGGTAAGGTCTGGTGTCTTTGTATTTTATAACTATCCAAGTCTGGTCTGGTCTGGTCTGGTCTGGTCTTGTCTGGACTGGTCTGGTTTGGTCTGGTCTGGTGCAAATTACAGTCCAAGTAAAAACATCCTAAGAAGTACGTAGTATATGAACAGTAGGGTTTTTCCTGAAATAATGCTAAGTAAATAAATAATTCCCAAAATATTGCTAAGTTAGAAATAATTCCCAAAATACTGCTGGATTAACCGTGATTAAGAAAAGCTGTCACTTGAAATGACGGCTTTTCTCTTACAGTACAAGAGCCGCCACTTGAAGTGGCAGTTTTATCAAAACTAACGCAGCTCACGCAACTAAAGAAGTGTTTGTTAATGCTTAATTTAAGCACTTCTCAGCTTTTAGCTTAAAAAGCTGAAAGAAGTGTTTGTCAAACCCTGCTTCTAATTAAAAAAACACTTTAAAGCCAAAAGCTAGAAGCTGGTATATACCAACTTCTAACTGCTTTTAGGTATTCTTGTAATTAAAATGAATTTGAGGGAAGATTATTATGGCACACATTTTCGGCCAGACCGAAAATGCCCTCCCTGTTTTCGTCGCCAACTTTAATTTCTCTGCTTCTTGCTCCGCCATTTTAGACCACAGACACAAGTTTTATCAACCAACGTCTTCGTCGCCAAGCAGGTGAAGGAGAACTATCGGAAGCCCAAAAAATTCCAAGGCGATGATGATTAGAGCCCTCACGTGTGGTTTAATTTACTTGATTTTTCGTTCTTATTTTGTTTGATTGATGAATTGGGTATTTTCTCTCTTTTGGAGATGGATTTGAGGTATCGGTCTTTGTTTGCTTTTACTGGTGAAAGAATTGAAGGTCGGTCTCTTTAATTCCAGGGATAATTTTTCAAAAATGATCTTTGTACCCACTCTTATACCATTTTTGTACACACCTATGTTTGTGAAATGTTTTTTTTTTGTTCGTGAACTCCTGCTCACAGAAAATATTTTGCACAGACAAAATATTGTCTATGAACCCGGGTTCACAAACAAAGAAAACTCTCCACAAACATGATGAGTATAAGGTGTGTATAAAAGTGAGTACATAAAGCATTATTGATAATGTTTTGATTTAAAAAACAAAGAAATTATAGTAACACACGTGTATGAAACAAGAAAGAAAACCATATCCAAAAGGGCATATTCGTACTTTTATAAAACATTACATCAAAAATCACTTTTTTATCAAACACTCAAACTTGTACCTTTTAATAAAAATCACTTCTATTTCCAAAGAGTATCTACCTTTACTTTAAAGTTTAAATCATTTTTCCAATAATCTCTTAAAAAATCACTTTTAAAAAGCACAAGTAATCGCAAACACTCCCTAAGAAACACGTAATGCCAAACTCAACAAAGTAAAGGATCCCACCCAAATTAAAAATCTCCTGCTTTCTTGAAGTGCTGTAAGGATGTTTTTACTTGGACTGTAATTTGCCCCAGACCAGACCAGACCAGACCAGTCCAGACCAGACCAGACCAGTTTAGACCAGACCAGACTTGGATAGTTATAAAAATACAAAGAAACCAGATCTTATCAGACCAGACCAGACCAGTTCAGACCAGATCAGACCAGACCAGACCAGACCAGCAAATTACAGTCCAAGTAAAAACATCCTAACTTTTTTATTTGTATTCTGATTGTTACAAAAAATATCCCAAAAGTCATAACTTTTTACTATCTTTCATATGACACCAATATTGAATATATAAAATCAAAAAATAATTTAAGACTTAAAAAATTACGGCGTATCTGTTTTTAAAGTGTTATATACTCGGCTGTTTTGGCTGATTCTGCTGAAATTTATGATATTCTGGCTGGAGTGGCTGTTTTGGCTGATTCTGCTGATTTAAGAAAAAAATATTTTAAAAATATATTTTATTAATAAATTAAAGAAAAAATTATATGTAAAAATAGCTAAAATGGTCCTCTACAGTAACTTCAGCCAATACAGCCAGAAAAGTAACTCCAACCTTACTTTTTCGACTTATTACACAATTCAGCGCGCGAAAGTAAAAGTTACGTGTTTGGTGAAAAAGCTGGCTGATAAGCCTGATAAGCCGAAAACAGAGTTCTCCAAACGGGCTCACTACCTCCATCCCGTTGGAAGGTTCTCATAGCAAAACGACACGGTTATTTATGTGATAATTAAATAAAGTACTTCAGATATATTTTGAGAAATAATTTTAATGAGTATATATTATAATGTGTTAGTATTGATAACAGTGATGTTATAAATGTATTATTTTCAATATTTAATGACTAATTTGTCAATTAAGATTGTTAATTGTTTCCTAAAATGGAAATGGGAACCTTCTAATGGGACGTCCAAAAAAGGAAAGTGAGAACTTTCTAACGAGACGGAGGGAGTATTTTTTATTTTTATTCCAATTATTACAAAAAATATATCAAAATTATTATTTTTTATGGAGTATTATCTTTTATAGGAAAGCACTGTTTCATATAGAAATGCCCCCTAGTTGTCGCAATGCCCCCTAAGACTGGGACACCTAAAACTCTTTGCCTTTAACTTTTGTGGCGGGCTGCATGACATGACTCGTCTCTAGGGGTGGTTCGGTACGACATACCGATTTTTTTTTTTCATACATTTCCCGTACCAAAACTTTCGGTATACAAAATTTATATACCGTTACCTTACTAAAGTTTCGGTACGGTAACGGTACAGTATCGGTAAATTGCCACAGACTAATAAAATACACTAAATCGGTGTTACTAGCTACATATTTAATCCATCGTTAAAATGTTTCAAAATACAATTAATAATCTATTGATGTCATATTCAATATTGAACAGTAATAATTTTTAGTATATTTAAGTAGTTCAACATGCCATGTATTAAAAAGTAATACATTCTCCTAAAATAACTAGAATAATATAGATATAATTAAATCAATAGTGATCTCTAAACATTAGTACATTACTCATTAGTCATTAGGGTAGTTTATTTGAATGTTTCGTAATAGAAGTCTAGAAGATTATAGTGGGTTTGGAAAATTGGGCCTTTATTTTTGTATTTTGATATTTGTGACCAACCTAAGTGTTAAGTTTAGGCTTCAAAATTGTAATGGACTTTTACAATATTTTAGAATTTAAAGTAATTTTTGGGTAGGGAGTCGGTATGGTATTATACCGGTATACCGTGGTATTTGAAAACATTTACCGTTACCGTACCGAAATAAATCGGTACGGTATGATACAGTACCGAAAATGACGGTATACCAGGCCAATATTCCGGCATTTTCCGGTATTTTTCGATATGATAAGTGCGGTATACCGATTTTTTCAGTAATGCCACACATTTTCAGTTTTCTTCCATCCTTGGCATTTTGTAGCTTCCCCATTTAAACCTCCACACCATCATCCATCCTCTACCCAACTTTATCGTCATTTCCCGTCTCACACACTCTATTTCTTTCATTATGCGCTCAGAGTCACTAATCCATGGCTTTTATATATATCTCCATTCTTGCTCGTCTAGACGACATCAGAACCTCTTTGCACAGTTGATTATCCTGCAAAGAAAACAAAATCCACTTCCCAAACAAACAATTAACCCAAATCGAAACACCTGATTTCTTTCTCAATTTCACCCACATCTTCAAAGGATTTTGAGTGTTCAGAGATGCATGTAAACACTTGTACTCCTTTCACGTTTTTTGGACATGTATAATCATCACTCTAAATACGACCCAATCTTCAATTCTCTTCATCAGTTGTGCTATCATAAAACATAAAGGTGAAGTGTGCTAAAACCCCAAAATCACCACCATTCACCAACATCATCAACAGAAGATCTTCCTCCCCTATATGTTTGACACAATGTACTTGACAAAAGTTTAAACATTCACTGCTTGTCCCCGTGGTAAAATTGAAAAATATATCAACAAGACCTAGATCAATAATTTTTACACCCTTGATATGATATGATATGATTTCGACATTTCTACTACATGTAATTAGGGCTGGACTGAACCGGGCCGGTTCGGGCCTCAGGCCTGGGCCCGGCCGGGCCTCGGTTCAGAATATTGAGGCCCGAGCCCGAACCGGGGGTGGCCGGTTCCGGGCCAGACCGGGCCGGTTCCGGGCCGGGCCACCCGCCCTATTTTTTTTTTTCTTTTTTTTGGCTTCTTTATTTAATCCCCTACCCCTCTTTCTCAACCCCAAACCACCCCAAACCACCTCAAATGGACCAAAATACCTAATCTAACCCAAAACATAAAAAATTTTCAAAAAAAAAAAAAAAAAATTATTTCCGGCCCGGACCGGGCCCGAACCGGCCGGGCCGGTTCACCATATGGGAGGCCCGGGCCCGGAACCGGGAACCACCGGGCCGGTTCGACCCGAACCGCCGGTGGACCGGGCCACCGGGCCGGGCCACCGGGCCGGGCCGGTTGCTACAGTGGCCGGGCCGGGCCGGGCCGGTTCCGGGTCGGGGCGCCCGGCCCGAGTCCAGACCTACATGTAATGAAAAGAATGTAAAACAGTATTGATAGTTTCGGGTGAGGGCCCATCCAATGCAAACCAACCCCTATTGCACTACTTCTATCCCTTGTTCACACACCTTACATATCCCCACCCTCCTTTTCATACGGTCATTCCAAACGTTTATATGTTCCTTTCATACACTCCCTTTATACATTCCATTCGGACCCCCGAAAACCCTAATCCTTCCAAGGAGGCACCACCGCTTTTCGGTCAATGTTGACACAAAAACATAAATACAATTTTGACACTCTTGAAGCAAATAGTCACAAAATGTTTTTCATAAGCTAAGGTATTGCAAACACTACTTACCAAAAAGGATAGTTCAAATAATTGTTAACCTTTTTGGGATTAAATATTTTTCAGTCTCTGTAATTATAGTGTTTCTTATTTTATGGAAATGCAAAATTATATTTTTATTTTTCATCCATATAATTTAAATTGTTTTTCATTTTAGTCCATCACTAATCTTAACCAGTCGGTTTGATAATGGCATGACCCTTACTAATATTTTTCTTATCATTCTTTGCCATGATATTCCAAAAAAGACGATTTTTCTTTTTCTTTTCTAGGACAACTAAAAAACTTTCAAAAAATGAGAATGATTAATTTTAGTTAACTCCAATGTTAGCCCCTAAGAAACTATAAATTGGTGAACCTGCAAGTTTACAGTAAAGTTATGCAAGTGATATTAATTTTTTTCTAAGAAGAGATTGTCCCAAATTACAGTTATGTTAAAAAGAAAATAGTGTATAAAGAAAATAAAATAAACAATTACTCCGTATTTTATTTTGTAAGATCCAAAACAAAATGTGTTTATTATGAAAATTAGCCATTGCAGTCTTGTACCCGTTGTTAGGTTCGCACTTCGCAGCCAGAAAAGGCAACTACGGAGGTCACCGGCGAAGCTCGAGCCCTTCAGCATTTGGCCGAATTTTGTAACAAATTCCGTACTTTTGTTCTGGGAGCTTCGAGGTGAAGAAAATGGAGGCCTGAAGGGTCACCAATCTCTCTGGCGCTTTACAAACAAAAGGACGGACGATGTCGAAGCTGACAATTTTCCTAACATTAGCATGGGCACTGAGCCTTCTCTACGGAGAAATGTTTTCTTTCTGGGTTCCCTTTCTCTGGACGTGCTCTTGGCCTCGCCCATCTTCTTCTGTAAGAAAAAAGAATCATACTATCCTTCTTGATTTTTGAGTTTTTCTCCCACATTCCCATCAATGAGGATTGAGGGCTGGATCAGTTAGATTTGGGATTACTTGTTTTCCAATAGCTTTTCTAAGATTCTGTCATCAGAATTGGTTTGCACTTTGTGCCCTTTTTATGGGTCTCTGATCATAGCTGCTTATTTACTATTGTCATAATTTTTGTCAGTGACTTATTGGCCTGGGATCGACCTATATGTAGTGAAAAGAGAACATTACGAAAGTTTCGATATAATCCTTTCATGAGGATGATTACTTGAGTTACACTGTTGAGTGTTGACTGACACTGACCACATCATCATACTAGGGGAAAGGGTGAAGCTTGGGACTAAGAGGACAGTCACTGTGACACCAATGCCGCTATATGTTTGGTTGTTTTTAAATGGAAAATATTAGTGTATTAAATGGGACTATTTTCTTTTCTATTACAGAGTGCATTTTTACATGTATTTACACTCTTATTTCAATGTTCTTGAAAGAACTACATGACTGATCTATTTCGAAGGAACCTGAGGCTATAGAAGCTATTAATATCTCTGGTATGAATGGTTAAACTTCTGGGAAATAGATTTCGGAGTGTAAGGGCATGTGGATGCTTTTCTTTATGCATCTTATTTTATTAGTAATTGGGTACACATGGTCTCATGTCATCTTCTTAAGAATTAGGTTTCTTTTTTCTTGTGCGTTGATAGTGCCTGACATTACTTTTTCTGTAACTTTAGATGGAGAAAGTAGATAGTCCTGGTGATTATGTAAGAATTGCAGTCCTTACTGATCCTCAGGTAATCCTTTCAAAGTTAATAGCACACTTTCTTAATTCAAGTATAGGACAGTAGTACATAATCTATTGATCTTTCAGAAATCATTCTTATTTCTAATTGATGATCACATTTAAAACTTTTAACAGCTTGTAGACAAAACATCCATCCACCTTGCTCCAAAATCCTTTGCTCTAGAGATGGCTCAATTTTATACAGATTTGTTCATGCGCAGAGCATTCTTATCTTCTATTCTTCCATTGAAACCAGATGCCATTATTTTCTTGGGTGATTATTTTAATGGTGGACCTTTTCTGACTGATGAAGAGTAAGTCTTGTTTAGTGTCTTGAATAGTTCAAGAAGTATTTTGCATGTCAATATAACTAGAACATGACTTCCCACCATGAAGTCATGTTTTGAAAGCATAATATTGTTCTCTCACTTTAAAATAGTGGAGAAAAGAGTTAAAGGTGTGATGCTTTTCTATTTCAAAATGACAAATGGGGGGTTGGATCATGAATTGCAATACCGTGTGGATAGGGGGATTGTTTGGATACATTGTCTTGTGATAACTGTCTATGTATAGCACCGCCCACTTTGGGTCAAGTGTGACTCTAAATGTGTACTTCTTCACCAACCAGTCAACCAAAAGTGCACCATTAATTTATTTCAACAGATGGCAGGAATCCTGGAGCCGATTCAACCATATATTTAACCTGGATATGCTTCAGCGAAGTACAAATATTAAGTTGTACTACCTCCCAGGAAACCATGATGTTGGCTATGCTGCCTTCCACCCACAAATGCCAGAGGTATGTGGATCCATCAAGAGTAGGCACTCTCTAAAATTTAATATGTTTGATATGTGAATTTCTGATTTGAGCCATTGTTATTCCTCATAAGACACAATAGTTCACATGCCATATAGAATTTTTAGGTTTTCTGTTTATATGAATATATATATGTACATTTATCTGTATTATTAAATATCCTGAAGGCAACAACTTTTAATTATATCTTAGAGATTTTTCTCATGTTATTTTCAAATTTGGACTGATATTGGCAGACTTTCCGTTTTCAAATTTTATTCTTTTCGCTTTTGGATTTTGTTTTAAGATACATTTTTTCAATAAGTTGTTACAGCTTCTGTCATTTGACAGTTTCTTATAGTTGCATGTGTCTGTTTTTATTTATATGCATTCAGGTTATAAGACGCTATGAGAAAGTATTTGGTATGAGGAACTACCATTTTACACTTGGAAAAGTGAACTTTATTGCTGTTGATGCACAAACCTTGGATGGTAAGTTTCTTCATCTTGAGGTCATCTTCTTGTTATGAGCGAGTCATATTAGTTTGAGAACTTTCCACATTTCATGCGTCATAGTGTAGGTATATTGTATGTTTTTCTCCATAGTGACATATACTTGTGCAGTCTTTTGAAAATAAATGTCTCTTTATGATTGCCTATTTGCTTTGTATCCGAAAAACACTCATTAAAATGTGTGATTCTTTATTTTTGATATCTTGGACCATACTTACTACAGAGTACTATGAAGATGCTGATGGAATAACATTATTTCTCCAGGGCAGCCCCAGGGGAAAGAGACCGCTGCTACATTAGATTTTGTTAAAGATGTCTCCACGAGTATGGGAGTTTGTGTTTTTATTGTCCTTTTCATATTAACGTTTCCATTTCCGTTTAAATATTATGTTCCTAATTTTTTAAATGGCCACTATGTAGATGTTTCCTCAAGTCCCACTGTTCTATTAACTCATATCCCACTGTATAGACCTGATGGGACTTCATGTGGTCCTTATCGTTCATCACCAATCATTAATCAGGTAGGGTTAATATCTTTTCTTTGCTTTGGTGTTGGTAATATCCTAAATACACCGTATTTGTTAAAAATTGCTTATAGTTCTTTATGCATTTCAGAGGATTAACCGTGCTGATCATGATAAGGAGATACTGTAAGTTTCTTTCATGACTATATATGTTCCCCATTTCTGCGCTCTAGTATTGAAATTTAAACAAGTTTTTTGGTTACAATTTCTCACGCAGGTACCAAAACTATATAACTGAAGACCAAACAAATTTCTTACTGGAGTTGATCAAACCTGTATGTGTATTATATTTGTCCCATGATTTTTGCCTGCAAACGGAAAAATGATAATAGACTGAAACCTTATGAAAAGGTTTTTAGATTTTATTTCTACCTAAATTAGTTACAGTTTGTTCTTTTGAAAAGAATCAAATTGAGTTTTTGTAGGCTCTAATCCTTTCTGGGCATGATCATGATCAATGTACAGTTATGCACTCAACGAAGCATGGTGATGTAAAAGAGGTATCCACTCTTATTGATTTAGTATTTAAATTTTTATCAATAAAGGAGATGTTTGATGAATTACTTTATGCAGCACACTTTAGGGACCGTAAGTTGGCAGCAGGGAAATTTGTTTCCCTCTTTTATGTTGTTATCTGTGAGTAACCTTACCTTACCAGACGGTTCTCCTCCAGAAAATGCTGTTTCCACTACTCTATGCTTTCTCCCTGTCCAAACATACATTTATATATGGTAGTTATATTAATTTACACCAAATATATGTGGCTTACATTTAAAGTGGTTATACACTGAACCTATGCATGTTATAGGTATCTTGTGCTGTTAATCATGACTGTGCTTAGTATCCTCTTCTGGCCCACAAATGGGTTTCGTTTCTTGCATCACCTAGGTGAGTACATGAAAAATGTAGTTAGTTTTAGCATGTCTGGAGGAGGGACGAAAGAGAAGAATGATGATGAAATTTACGAGTATGAGGAGGTATGGGATGCTGAAGGGTCGATGCACCTCATACGGAAAGCCTCTAAAGCTCCTCCTACACACTCAAGTCAGTCTTCGGTGGAAAGGTAACCCCTCTAGCCTTGCTGAATGTTTGTCAATAATAATCACCACCACCTTAATCTCAACTATGTCACATGGTATGAAACTTATAGGCTATGTTTGGAACATGGAAAATCATAGGGTAAGCGAAAAAAAAGTTTTGGATTTTTTCCCCTTATGTTTGGTTATACATTGGAAAATACCAAGGAAAATCAAATTTGACTCTTTATCGTTTTTACTTTTGTTAAGATTAGTTTGTCACTTCGTCTATAATAACAGAAATATGCAAATAACTTGAATCTGAACAATTGTCTAAAGTTGATTCAGAGTTTCAACCTCCCCTCTATTTCCAGGTTCCAAAAGGTCCAATAGTGCTAGTTAATTGTGTAAAACTAGTTACAACATTACAAATTCATGCAAAATAGTTTACAGTTTAAGTGTTACCTTCTTACAAGAGAATAATGAGGCAGGTCATTCTAGTTTCTTACTACTTTCATAGAAAATATCACAAGATCAAAGATTTGAGGTAGCTATTATATTCAACTAGGTGAAGACCACAGCGGGTTAACGTTATACTACATTAATAGATTGAACAGTTAAAATTAAACATGTTTACTTAAATTTTCCACCACCATTCAGGGGAAATGCTGTCATGCGTTCAGCTGCCAGAAAACAAAATGTTCCCGAGGTGGATATTTCAATGCCTCCTGATGTTGGGGGTGCAAAGGTGGCATCTCGGGCAAACAAAACTAAGTTGGCGATCAGGAGATTGTTACGGGTATTTCGAGTGCTCTTTATAATAGCTGCCTTTAATGTCCCTCTATACATGATGCTGCTCTTCAAAGACTGGATTGACAAATGATACGAGGACTAAGCTTCGCTCATGTTCTCTTTTAACTGCACTATTCATATAGTTACTGAATTTGTTTATTTTCTGTTTAAATTTCGTACTAACAATGTCACTGTTATTGTTATTGTTAGTATTACTGTTTTTTATTATCATTACTATTGATGAGTTAAGAGAATAATTTAGGTGATGGGAATATTTGATTCATTTGATGATGGCAAATTACTACTATAAAATTGATATCATTTTATTAATTAACTTGAAAAGATAATAATAATGTACGTATATGCTAATCATAATAATAGTACCAGTATTAATGGTTATTTTTAATTTAAAACTTTTTCGGTTAATTTTTACTAGCTCCGCATTTTTATGAAGTTTCTTGTTGGTTTAAAAAATTTGATAGCATAACTACTCATTCTTTGAAGTTTGAACAAATAGTTTGTCTAGTCACTACTGAAGGAGAAGAAATGCAAATACACCATTGTCCGTCTAGTTTGACAACACATGTAGCCGCCGGTTTGGCTAGCAGCCGATAAGGCTGCATTTGAACTCTCCTTGACCACTAAGGTGAAGGATCCATGAAAGCCCAGATTTTCCCTACTTTTCATCTTTTACAGTTTGTCAGTTTCTATGCCCAATCTTTCTTGCTTTCTTTAGCTTATCTTTACCTTTTCTATAGTAAGTACTCCCTCCGTCCTTTAAAACTTGTCAAGTTTGACCGGCACATGGATTACTAAAGTAAGAACCCTGTGATTGAGATTTCTGCAGAGCTGAGAAAATTAACTGGGACTACAAATTTTGTATTTAAAAGAGAAAGTGACATAATTAGTGGGACAATCGAAAAAGAAAATTTACAAAGTTTTAAGGAACGGATGGAGTACAATCTCCTACCCCTACCCTACCTATGGTGGGGTAGGGGGGTCAGATGTACGCAGCCTTAACCATGTATTAAAACATATATAGGCTCTTTCTGGATGACCCAGTGCTAGATATCAGTTAAAAATATTAGGGAAACTCATTGAGTAAAAGCGAGTGGAGCGAGTAATATTGTCAGTCTTGAAACTATTTTTTAAAAATGTGTGGCTGAAAATGAAAAATGTGTACTTGAGAGTTGGCTTCCTATGAGCAAACTACTAGTAACAATTAAAGGTGAGCAAGATTTGGAATGGTTTGGGAATTGGGATTATGGTTATTCTGGTTCCGAACTTCGACTCAAGATAATATGGGAAAAACTTTTGTCTTAATCTTGTCTCATTTAAATATGAAATGGTTCAGAATAGGGTTGGACTCGGGCCGGGCGGCCCGAACCGGAACCAGCCCGGCCCAATCACTGTTTGAACCGGCCCGGCCCGGCCCGGCGGCTCGGCCCATGGGCGGTTCGGGTCGACCCGGCCCGGTGGCTACCGGTTCCGGGCTCGGGCCTTCATTTTGGTGAACCAGCCCGGCCGGTTCGGGCCCGGTCCGGGCCGGATTTAATTTTTTATTTTTTTTTTTAATTTTTTTTAAGTTTTTGGTTGGATTGGGTATTTTGGGGCATTTGAGGTGGTTTGGGGTGGTTTGGAGTTGAGGGGGAGGGTAGGGGGTTGATTAGGAAAACCCAAAAAAAAAAAATTATATAGAACCGAACTGGGCCCGGCCCGGCCCGGAACCGGTCCACCCCTAGTTCAGAACGGTTCGAATGTCCCCTAATAAGTTTTTATCAATCTCCTACCCCTAAAATTGAATATGTGTTTCCTCTGTACTATTTATACCATTTAGTGCTTAAATTAATAAACTTAGTAAATGTTCTCCGGCATTTACCCCGTGAATCATCGGGATCCAGAAAACCATGTGGATTGTAGTATTGTACCATGCACAACTAATGAAATTTTGAGAGTTATCACTTGAAAAATAAAAAAAAAGGGATGGATCAATGGATAGGAAAGCAACCAATTGCAAATTGGCTTAGATTCAGGTCTACCTCAAGAGAATAAATAGAAGTAAAGGAAATGGTCTCTCCCCTTAGAGGAGTAGTTGAATTTGACTCTTCTTGGTGGTTGACCGTTGAAGAACCAAGCCGCCCTAACGCTTACTGTGCGGGCGACTCTTCTTCCTCTTGCGTGACAAATTCCACGAAACTGTCTCACTCACTTCCTTCCCCTTTTCTATATACACCACTCTCACCCAACTTCTGAAACCCCATTTCTTTCTTCTTCTTCTTCTTCTCCAAGTTGAAGAAGATTCTTTCCCTCAAAAAATGGCGGATTCTTCTTCGGATTTGGGTGGGACGCTAAACGACTCAAACGTGCTTGCGCTAACTGGGAAAGTGATTGTGGTGGCAGTCATAAGCCTCTTCTTCGCGGCAGTCTGTGTATTCCTCTTCCATCTCTACACCAGATGGCTCGCCCGCCATCCTCCCGCAGACAATTACGGCGTCAGCCTCTCCACCACCGCCCGGCGCCGCCGCATTCAAGAAGAGGCCGCGGTCGTCCGCAGGGGGCTTGACCCATCCGTACTGAAGGCAATACCAGTGATCCCGTTTAGCCGGAATGGTAAAGATTTCAACTTTGAAGAAGAACTGGAATGTGCAGTTTGTCTCAGTCAGGTGAGTGAAGGTGAAAAGGCGAGGCTTTTGCCCCAATGCAACCATGGGTTTCACGCAGATTGCATTGATATGTGGTTCCATTCCCATTCCACGTGTCCTCTCTGTCGACTTCCCGTTGTGGGTCCCACTGATGAATCAAGAATCGCAGAAGAAGAAGGCATGAGAGTGACAGAGCAGATCACCCTGGCAGCTTCTGTTGAGATCTCCATTCAAATGCCACCATCATCTTCTTCTTCTTCATCATCCTCCTCATCCTCATCAACAGCTGGATCAAAAGGCTTGAGTAGCAGGCTAAGAAGGGAGGGTAAGTTGGTAATTGACATTCCTAGGGAGATTGTTGAAGAGGATGAAGAGGATAAATTGTCTCCAATGGTTACCAGCAGAATGAGGTCCATTAAGAGACTATTGAGCATGGGAAAGAGGGTTACTCCCAGGAGTCCTAGATGCAACTTTGATTTAGAACAGAGTTGTGGAAAAAGTCAAAGTCAAATCTGACCAGAGTGCATAGCCTGAAAACCAGGCAGGAGAGCACCAGTAATGCAAATGGTCAAGTATTGCAGCATTAAAAGAGGATAAGATGAGATTCTAGACATTGTTATATATGTTCATTTGTTAATATGATTATTTATGCAGGAAAAAACATAAGCCTTATTTAGGCATCCTGTTAAAGCACGTACTTTAGAGTTTAGACGTGTCTCTCTGTCTACTTCAAATGCAAATTGTTATTGTGTGATATATGTGATATCAAGATTATTTAGTGTCCATTTGGTTAGTTTTCTTCTTCTTATGAGCACTGTTTTTTATCAATATTTTTTTTTGTGCGGAGGGGCTAGTAATGAATATATGTGATGGATATCCGACCCAGGGCTAAGTAAAATTGAGTAGCAAAATTCGGCTTAATAGCATTAAATTTTGCGCAAAAATTTGGATTCCATTCCTCAGACTGAAAGGTGATATTTATATTGTAAAGAGAATACTTAGTGCCCAAATATAAAAGATGTTATCGTAATGTGGTGGCGACACGTGTAGTACTTGGCTATCAAGTAAAATATGCTAGTCTAATTATATAGTGATACATGTAACACTTGATTGGCAATAAAATGGAGATATTTGTCTAATTGATACTGTGTGAAACATAATTTGTCCTTTATGTACTGGAATACATGTGTGCTTATCTAGAAAAACCGTCTCGGTGACATAGTTCAGGATAGCTGTCGCGCGGGTGATGTAGCCCTATTTATATGTGGAACTTGAGTGTTGGAACGCCCAAGTCCATAACCCTCCTACGAGGTCCCAAGCTTAGCAGATGAGGTCAAGCTCGACTATAGCGTGCTTGTTTAGAGGAGGACAACCACAATTCGCTATATACAATGTGATGATGCTTTTTCTGTTCCGCTCACCACGAGGAGCGCCAGTTTACTTCAAGCTTGGCAATGACGCTGGATTTGATGTCGTCCTCGACGAGAGTTAACCTGGACCTCAGATGCAGTTCCCACTTTATCTCGATGTTCAAGGAGTCGAATATTGGACCCGACCACGGCCGAGGTCGAGCTCAGCCTCGGTGGGAGAAAGACTTAGTAAATTCCGGAGGTTCTTTATGTGTAAATGTTGATATCCTTGGGATGGAAATATACTCCGTCTAAATAAGGATCTTGATGGCAGTTTTATCGCTATCTTATGGAGTATTTGGAAAAGGAGGAACAGAGTGGTTTGGGAGGATCAAAGTTTGGAAGCTTCTATTGTTTTAACACTGACGACTAGTATGATTTCAGCATGGAACGACGTGCATGACAAAATGGGGGAGGATCGGGTGGTGGATGAAGGGGTGGTGAAGTGGCGGTGTCCAGCGCAGGGAATAATTAAAACTAATGTTGATGGAGCGGTTAATCAAGAGGGAGGCATTAGAGCTTGGGGATGGGTGGCTAGATATGACAGGGGTAATTTTGTGAAAGGTCGTGGCTCCGGAAGAAGGGCGGGGTGGATGGCCAAGGAGATTGAGGCCATGGGAATCCGAGATGCCATTATGGGAGCAATTGAGGAGGGTTGGCAGCGGGTGGAGATCGAGACAGATGCGCTTATGGCAGGGACGGAGCTAGATCACTAGGTCGGACTGGGCCGATACAAATAATATTTTTTTGTAAATTTCTTTACACAGAATTTTTCACACTAAAAAAACAAACATTTTTAAAATAGTATGTTCATCTTATTATTGATGATATTCCTCGAATGTTAGAAACAAAGAGTAACTTTAAAATCTCTTTTTGTAAAAGATTTGCGAATCATGTTGCCCACGCTCTGGCTAAGGCACATGTAAACATCTCAGATCAGTGTGTTGATTATTTGTATGCTCCTAGTTGTATTTCTAGTCATCTGGCTAACGATTTATTGAGTTAATAGTCTTCCAGTTTTGACGATAAAAAAAAGTAAGGGTCAAAGTTGAGGATTAAGTTGAAAGTAATTCTCCATACTAAAGGAATGACTAATAATTTGGAGGTGAAATTTATTTGGTTCTTTCTCATGCTAACTATTTTCCTATTTTGTTAGTTTATTAATAAAATAGATTTCAAATAATATTATTTCATAATTCAACTTATTTGATTAACTTAATCATTTCAATCATAGATTAGTAACATCAGCATATTTAGTCAATTTTGTAAAAGTCACTAATTTTTTACCCTAATCGAGAGCTGAGGGTCGTTTCATCGTCGTCCTGTGTGCGGCGCGAGGCGAGTGCAGACCAATCGAAGACGAAGGCCGAAATCGTAGCAACGGTTTTGAGGCGTGATGGAGGACATCGAAGGCGAGGTGTGCAGGAAGGGTCGCGACCAGGAAGTGGCACGCGTTGGTGGGTTCGGCGGGTCGTCGTTCGGCGAGCGGCGTATTTCGAGACAAGGGGCAGGCCTCGAATCAGGGGTTGAGATGGAAGCCGCTGGTGACGAAGGGAGCAGCGAGCTTCGAGAATTGGAGAAAGATCAGGTTGGGGAGATTGTTGCTAAGTATGGAGGCTTGAGAATTGGGGGTGTTGATGACGAATTGGTGCTTGAAGATGACGAAGATGGGGACTTGACAGCAGGGGCAGCGAGGGCGATGGAATTCCCGGTTGTGGGGAAGATTCTCACGGAGAAGGTTATCCGATTCCCGTTCTTCCGAGGATTCATGGCTGAGCTATGGCACCCGAGAAAAGGTATTGTTATACAAGAACTTGGAGGACATAGGTATCAGTTTAAGTTTTTTCATTCTGTTGATATGAATCAGGTTCTGGAAAATGGACCCTGGCTGTTTGATCAAAGTTTGCTTGTGCTAAAAGCTGTTAAACCGGGTGATATCCCGTCTAAAATGGTGTTAGATGAATTTGAGATATGGGTACAGGTCCATAATGTGTTGTATGATTTTGAAAATTTGGGTACGACAAGGAGAATAGGGAACTATATATCTGGGGAAGTTCATTACATGGGATGAACAAAAGTTTAGCAATAAAAAAGAGACTTATATGCGTATGTGAGTTCGTATGAACACTAGTAAAGCTTTATAGGTTGGAATCACTCTAAGGAAAAGTAAGGGTGAAGGGCACTGGGTAGATTTTAAATATGAAAAGCTGCCAAGCTTCTGTTTTTGTTGTGGTATGATCGGCCATGCAGAGAAATTTTGCCCCTTGCTGTACGAAAAGGAGGGACAAGCTATGACCAAACCATTTGGGCCATGGCTTAGAGCGAGTGGCAGGAGCTCGAAATTTGACTTGGCCGGGAAGCAAGTGGTTGATAACGGAAGGAAGTTCCTCTGGTGACGATATGCACTTGTCTAAGTTGGTGAAATCAGGGCAGGAGTGGGTCCTAGAGGAGGAGGAGAGTATTAAAGTAGATGTGGGAAAGGGGGCGGCCTCAAGCGAGCTTGAGGAGGGTGGACTGATTGGAGAGCTGAAGAGAAGGCGCATTTGGGAGGACCAGACGAGGGAGGGGGCTGGTTTGGATGCTATGGCGTTGGACTCCAAAAAACGGGGATGGGGCAGGCGCTGCTCCCCAGCCCCGCCAGAGAACCTACTGTTGATTACATCTTTTCTAGCTAAAGAACTTTTTTATTCTAGTTATTGTGTTTTGTTTCTTTTGCACGTTCTGGATGTTGTTTTTGTTTTGATGGTGCTGGGTTTTTCCAGCAAGAATACTTTGGATGCTAAAACAGGTATTGATGTGTCGTGTCTACAAGTCATAGGCTCAGGTATGCCCAAAGCGGGATCCGCGAATTATATGGCTTCTACGGATATGATTAATTCAGAGTCTAGTCCTTGGGCGGACGGTAGACAGGGGACTTGTCGGCACACGGTTACCTGGTTTAGTTCGGTCTGTCTAGTCTTTTTTGGTATGATATATTAAGCCAGTTTCGTTAAAAAAAGTCAATTTTGTTAAAACAAAGTGTTATACCATCCCATTTACGGTTTTGCAATCTGAATTTCTATACGTGAGAAAATTCGGAAAATGAGTTCTCGTGGATTATTGATTATAAGTCTATGACTCCTAATAGCTTAAGAATTAGACTCATAAGGATGATATAACTCTGGACCATAATACAATATTGGAAAAATTGTGGCATAGGTCCTCGACTCCTCGTAATATATTAAAATTTAAATAAGTCAATTAAGTTCTCGTACTATTAAATCAACTAATTAAATCCTCTAACTATAAAAAAACACTCAGAGCCCGTTTGGTAGCACGAAAATTGGCTGTTTTGGCCAATTCTGCTGATTTAAGAAAAAATATTTCTAAAATATATTTTATTAATGAAATAAAGAAAAAATTATATGTAAAAATAGCTAAAATTATCATCTACAGTAACTTCAGCCAATACAGCCAGAAAAGTAACTCCAACCTTATTACACAATTCAACGCGCGAAAGCAAAAGTTACGTGTTTGGTGAAAAAGTTGGCTGATAAGCCTGATAATCCAAAAAACAGTGTTGCCAAACGGCCTCTCAATTCAATACTTCAACCGATTAATAGATTAATTTATACACATGATGAATCCAAGTGGCATTTTTTTTTGCCCTTTTCTTTCTTTTCTTCTTCTTCTTCTTCCCCTTCTCTTTCCCTTGGCAATCTTCTTCCACTCAACCCAAACTGCAACTTTGGTTTCTTTTTCTCTATTCCCCCTCTCATTCTCTCTTTCTTTCTTTCACCCCATCCAATCAAAAGAAGCTTGTCATTCTTCATCTTCAGACCTCAGCGAGTATAAAGAGGCACAAAGTGTTGCAACTTGCAAGAGACACGTGGGCCATGGGTGCTGTTGCGGATCTCCTTCTCCGACGTGGGGCACGCTCATGATGAGTGGTAGAGTTGGAGTCTTGGGGACTTGCTGGCGTACGGGTGGAGCAGGGGAGGAAGAAGAAAGAAAGGAAGAAAAAAGAGGAAAAAGAAAAGAAAAAGAAACAATGACATGTGGGTATCCAACTGAGCTTACCGGTGATTTGACGGTGAAATTTATAATCAACCAACTAAAAATCTAAATTTGTTGGTTCTTTTATAGTTGGGGGACTTGATTGAGTGATTTAGTAGTACGAGAATTTAATTGACTTTTCGATATAGTGCAGGACCTTATTTGATACCTTTACCTACAATATTTGTAAGTAATTTTTCTTTGTAGTAAAAAGAGCAATGAGACTATTAGACTAGACTATATTATTGCAGAATTAACGACCTGGAAGGATTTGTGGATCCCTTCTGTTCTATGTCTCATCTCATTGTAGCCTTAAGTTATTCAATTACTTGTCTCTTCACTATCATTTAATTAATAAATTAGTTATTTATTTAAAAAAAACTCTTGACCATAATAAAGTACTTATGTGAAGATATATATGTCATTTATGAAGGAGTAAAGAGTTAGTTTGGTACATGAAGTTGCATAAAAAGGGTCAAATAAGTCCTTATATAGAAGGTTATGTCTGGCCATCGCCATTTGTGCGGTTCCCGGTGGAATTTTTTGATGATTTTTTTGAGCATATTATTCATTAAGTCTAGTTTACTCATACAAAATTTCATCTAAAACTTCAATGGGGAAAGCATTCAAATGAGTTCTTGAAGATAACTGTGCATTTAAAAGCGCAGTTATCTTCAAGAATTATTTTGAATGCCTTCTCGATTGAAGTTTTAGATGAAATTTGGTATGAGTAACTAGACTTAATGAATAAGATGCTCAAAAAATTTCATCAAGAAAATCCTCCGGGCATCGCCCCAAACGACGACGGCCGGACAATAAAGACTTATTTGACCCTTTTTATTCAATTTAGAGTACTGACCCTTTAGTCATTTATGAAGTCATATGAGCAAGTTGGCAAATGGTATCATCAACACCACTCTTTTTAAGTGGGACCTCGATAAAAATGAATCACGTTGGTGATCACTACTTTTTGTATGATGCATTTGTGTAGAAGAGAAAAATATTAAAAAACTACAAATTATTTGATTAAAAAAGAAACTAACAAATTTTTGGAACAATCCAAAAAGGAAATAGAGCAAAATAATAAGGAACATTTGAGAGTATATTATGAGGTATGTCATAGATATTGGTATGTACTATCAATAAAGAGGGACATCTACTACAATTTAGTGAAATTATCATAAATATGAGTAAAAATGTTTGTGTATTTCAAAATAAAATTATTATGTGCTTATTCTCAAATAAAAGTAATTACTGTCATGTTTGACACTATTAAACTTTAAACATGATAAGCTTGAAAATCAGTGTTTTTAAATTATCAAACGTTTACAATTTACTACCATTTGCTCATTCAGTTGGGAAAATACAATGGCCATATACTCCTATTAGTTTAAAAAATATATAAGCTAAAGGGTCAAATAGGCCCTCGAACTAACTTAAAAAGTTCAATTCACCCCTTATATAGGAGGCTCTGTTCGGCCGTCGCCAATTGGCGCGGTTCCTAGTGGAATTTTTTGATGATTTTTTTTTAGAATTTTATTCATTAAGTCTAGTTTACTCATACCAAATTTCAGCTAAAAATTCAATCAGGAAGACAGTCAAATAAATTTTGAAGATAACTGTGCACTTAAATAACGCGGTACATTTCAGAAAATCATTTGACTATCTTCCCAGTTGAGTTTTTATCTGAAATTTGATATGGGTAAACTAGATTTAATGAAGAAGATGTTAAAAAAAATATCCAAAAATTCCACCGGGAACCATATCAATTGACGACTGCCGGACAGAGCCTCCTATATACGAGGTGAATTGCATTTTTTAAGTTTGTTCGATATCCTATTTGACCCTTTAGCCAAAAAAAACGGAATATTACTTTTACTCCAGTTTTTAATTTACGAGCATATGGTATTGTTTGCAACTTGGCACCCCAGTGTTGTCAAATATGTGTAATGGTCTTAGTGATGGACCCGGTTCGGGCCACCCGGCCCGGCCCGCTACTGTGTGGGCCCGGCCCGATGTTTTGGGTCCCAAACCGGTCTTTTGACCCGGACCGTAGGGTTTAGCGGGGCAGGCTCGGGCTGAAGAAAAGGTGACCGGGCCCGGTTCGGGCCAATTTTTTTTTTTCCAATGTTTTTTGGTTACCTCACGACCTTGGGCTGGGTGTTTTGGAGGGTTTGGGGGGTGGGGGGTCGGGGGTAGTTAGGAAAGAAAATATATATATATATATATATATATATATATATATATATATATATATAGATTTAGGATCACATACAAACTAATCCTAATTTACAAAATGCAAACTAATCCTGACCATTGATTTTAATAAGGTAATGGTGAAGATATGAAATCAATGCCATTAATGAATGGCCTGTATATTGTGGTTAGAGGAGAAAAATTCTCCCACTAATACGGTTAAAAGTATTAGAGCTCAAATAAAATCTCACCCTTAATTTTGTTATATTGGACGGATAAGATGAATTTGCATTTTGTACCGGAAGCACACTTTGTATCTGATCTTTACCCTATATATATATATATATATATATATATATATATATATATATATATATATATATATATATATATATATATATATATATATATAGGGGAGGGTTCCGGTGAGAAAGGAGTCCCAGGAGAGAAAAAAGAATAACATCTCACCATTCATATACTTAATCGGATGGCTATGATTCCAGTTGAGTTAAAACTGCCGTCCACTAGTTTCGGTAAAGTGGAGGAGTTTTAAATGGAAATGATTCATTTTAATAAATACGTGGGGGCTCAATAGTAATACAACATAATGGTGATTTGGCACACATGCAACACATTTCGTTTCCATATAGATATTGGTTCAAATTTGGAAAAAAGTGAACGTGCATTAATTTAAATATTAAAATAGTGTTAATAATAGACAAAAGGTGCAATGCATCGTTATTAAAGTGCATGTGCAAAACTTTCATTTATTTTATTTAATGAGAATATTTTATGCACACGAAGATGATTGGATTTTATGTACTTTGTATAATTTAAAATATGTGTAACAATCAACATGAATGTGCACGTGGTAAATATTCAAAGTGCAATAATGCATTTTTATTATTACTTCGATAATTATATACCAATATTATATATGCAATCTTATTATTTATGTATTATGTGCACTTTATAAAGTTGAAGTTAGCACTTTTGATAGAATATTTATTCATTTCAAGATATTAACGTATATATATTTTTTATGTGTACTATTAATAGTAACGAACACTTTTATACACTTAATCGAAATTCGTGATGCACTTTTATGTTCTTATTGTCCCTTTGAACTTACATTATTGGTTTTATAAACATAAATACAAATAGTTTTTTTGTTCAACAAGAAGTGCACTTGTTTTGTTAAGTGTAGAAATGCACATTTGTCATAATATAATTGCACTCTCAGGAATTAGTAATGCATGCCCATGAATAATTTAATAAAGTGCAATGTATATGAGCGTAAGTGCATCAAGTAACATTAACATGCACTTTCATAAATAACAATTTTTATCTCATTAACATGCATGCAATTTTATCTCATTAACATGCACTTTTTATTCAAGTTGTAGTTTAGCAACTAAACTGATACATTTGTGCACAACTACCATACAAACATGAAAGATGCATTGCACACACATACATGAACATGGATTGAAATAGTAGTACGCATCCAGCGGGTTTTATTTGTAGATGTATGGTTTTGTATGGACGTTTTTAGATCTCTCATAGGGCACCTTTCTCATAAAACCAGGTTCACTTATAAATTAAAAATGCATGTTTCCCGCTTCTAAATGCACCATAGTTGCTCCATGGTGATGGTGTCTAAAAATACATCTAAAAACCATACAAAACAAGGCAAAACGCATCTAGTTAGGAAACAAAACAAAAATAAATAAATAAATAAATAAATAAAACTAAAAGTCATACAAGAATATCAATAATGATGGGTGGAAATTTGAAATTTTTGATGTCCATTAAACAACTTTAAAACATGAATTAATTCATGAAAATGGTAATAATTAGAGAGAGAATTATGGATGGTCATTTTGGAAAGAAACGGATCACATTAAATATTGGGTGAAATCACCCTATTGACCTCTACGAAAATAAATTAGAACTTTAAAAGAATGCTTCATCCAACGGTTGGAATTGATTCTCATTTCTCTCCTAAGATAGTTTTCTCACTTGAACCTAATCTATATATATATATATATATATATATATATATATATATATATATATATATATATATATATATATATATATATATATATATAACCGGGCCCGAGGCCCGGAACGGACCCGGTGGATTCCCGGGCCGGTTCCGGGCCTACACCTTAAACCCCAAAAGCCCGCCGGGCCTAGGCCCAATCCGGGTCCATCACTAAATGCTACTCCCTCCGTCCCGCTAAGATGGTCTCATTTTACCTTTTCGGGAAGTCCCACTAAGATTGTCTCATACCAAATTTGGTAAAGATTGTGTGGCTCTAAACCATTCTTACTTTATTCTTACTTTATTAATTTAATATCAACCACACAAACCCACCTTTCTTAATAATTGTGTCACCTTCTTCCGTCTAGTCATGGACCCGGTTCGGGCCGCCCGGCCCGCTACTGTGCGGGACCGGAATCGGTCCGGTTTTCGGGTCCGGGTCGGGCCTAGGCCCGGTGGGGGGGGGGTCCGGGCTCGGGCCTTGTACTTGGCGAACCGGCCCGGCCGGGTCGGGCCCGAATCCGGGCCTAATTGATTTTTTTTTTTTCATTTTTTCATTTTTTGGGATACACCCGGGTTGGGCTTGATGGTTAGGAGGGGTTTGGGGATTTTGGGGGGTGGGGGGGGGGGGGGGGTTAGGAAAGCAAAAACAACAAAAATTAACCAAACCGAAGGCCCGGCCCGGACTCGGTGGCTACCCGGGCCGGTCCCGGGCCTTCCTTCCCAAAAAAAAAGCCCGGCCGGGCCCGGCCCGGAACCGGCTCGGCCCGGGTCCATGACTGCTTCCGTCCCAATCTTAGTGGGACGGAGGTAGTATATCTTTATGAAACCTGAAGAATATGCCGTTGCGGAAAATCAAGCAAAGTTCCAATTTTTCTTCTAAAAATGTGAGTCTTTCTTGGGCGCTAAGCATCATAAAAGGTAGATGAAGAAATTAATAAAAGAAGGATAACATCCGATTCCTGATGGCTTTTCAAAACTGATTAGTCAGTTATATGAGAGGATGTAAATTGGGCTTTGATCACACTCAATGGAAAGAGAGTGTGGTTTCATCCCAAGTCACAACCTCTCCCTTGTGACACTCCTTTCCTATCGGGTAAAATACGCCCCCGGTGTAATCTTGTAAATGAAAAAATAAAAAGTGCAGGTGAATGGACCTCAAATCCGATGACAATTAGTCTTAGACTCGGGTCGGGCCGCCCGGCCCGAGACCGGTACCGTTTGGGCCCAGCCCGGTGACCCGCTACAGTCCGGTTCGAGTAGGCCCGGCCCGCTGGTTAGGGAAGAGCGGACTCGGGTCAGCTGAATATGGAACCAGCCCGACCGGGTCGGGCCCGATTCGGACTTTATTATTATTATTATTATTATTATTATTATTATTATTATTATTATTATTATTATTATTATTATTATTATTATTATTATTATTATTATTATTATTATTATTATTATTATTATTATTATTATTATTATTATTATTATTATTATTATTATTATTATTATTATTATTATTATTATTATTATTATTATTATTATTATTATTATTATTATTATTATTATTATTATTATTATTATTATTATTATTATTATTATTATTATTATTATTATTATTATTATTTTCATTTTTCAAAATCCGGGTTGGGCTGGGTATTTTGGGCCATTTGGGGGGGGGGGGGTTGGGGGTGGAGTGAGGGGGGGGGGTCGGGGGTTAATTAGAAAAAGGAAAACAAAAAAAAATACAAAGTGGCCCGAGGCCCGATCCGGCCCGGACCCGGCGGCAACCCGGGCCGGTCCCGAGCCTTCCCCCAAACACAAAAGGCCCGACCCGGCCCGACCCGGCCCGGCTCCATGCCTAATGACAATAGGTGCATTCACTGAGTGTTACTTGTTTATCAAGTGATGATTACAGACCCATAACGTTCTCTTCCTTTTTTCGTCAGTGCACGAGTATATCTGGTAACGTTTTTAAGTGTGCTCTATGTTCTCAGCCCTATAGACATTATTCCAGGAGTTTTGGGTATAATCAGCTTCCTAGATGATGCAATTACAGTGTTCATTGCTTCCTGCACTTGGCTGCACTCTATCGAGCATTACTCGTTTCACGCCATGGTGGTGGAGTAGCCTCATAGTAGCAGTAATAAGTTTCATATACTCTACTCGTTCAAATTACTTTCTTCTCGGCGGTGACAGAACAAGAAGCAGACAGACATAGTAATTTAGGAAAGCAAATGAAATTCAAAAGGTAGGCGGGGGGAGGGGTGCAGAAATACCTACACACACTTCCCTTGTTAAACATAAAATTAGTACACAAGTTGTACACAAACCCTTATTTGTCTGTCTACACAGACAATAGGAAATTATCATTAACCTCCCTTGAGGTTTCATGTATTATCATTTAGGCCCCTGCACTATTGAAAATATGCACTTACCCCCTCCCTATCCTTTAATGAAAGTGTATTAACTCCTAATTACGTTTAGCAAGAGTATGAATTTAGTTTTGACCCTGTTCATTTTTTTATTATTAAAATCATTGAGAACACTTTAAAATGGGCTATATTCCATTTAAAAGTAGAAATATAGGTAGTTAAAAAAATATTGGGAGCGAACCTAGACCAATTATTTAGCACTAACTAATTTGGGTGTGGAACCCGTCCTAAACTATAATGTCTGTACTAATATTTTAATTTACATGTAAACATGTTCATATTTTGTCAAATATTTAAATCTACAAGTTGTTATTATTATACCTATAGTGATCTCATTTTCAGTGATAACAAAGAGTGTCTAAATTGGGAATTTTCTTGCATTCAATTTTTAATGGTTAAATTGAGTAGTAAACTTCACTTTTGAGTCGGTTTGGTTCATTTAAGTTCATTTGTTTCAATTTTTGTCAAATTTAGCATATTTTGATCATTTTCAATTGAGTAAATTTACTCACTTTACAAATTGAAATGCATAAATGAACTACCTAGAGTGAGGTCAGTTTTGTTCATTTTTTTATTTGGTTCGACTTCCAATAGAAAGGTCTTTAATATAGACAAATTTATTAATTACCCGACCGGATTTGTGGTACGGTTGAATAGAATTACAATATTAAAAGCAGACTCAAAGAAAAATTATGAAATTATATCCATAATTTTCTCTAAATGTAGATTAAGAGTTATTTAACCATCATTAAAGGATATCGGGGGGGGGGGGGGGGGGGGGGTAAGAGTATATTTTTAATAGTATAGGGGTGTGATTGATAATGCATCAAACCTCAGAGGGGGTCAATGATAATTTAGGAAAGCAAATGAAATTCAAAAGGTAGGCGGGGGAGGGGTGCAGAAATACCTACATACACTTCCCTTGATGGGGTTGTGATCCAAGATGAAAAATTCTTGTTAAACATAAAATTAGTACACAAGTTGTACACAACCTCTTATTTGTCTGTCTACACAGACAATTCATTTTAAAAAAGACATGAATTTATGTCAAAGTGTTTGTGTACACAGGCAGTGTACAATTTGTGTACAAATTTTATGCACACAAAAAAGCTTCATTTTGTTTACATGGCTTAGTGGTGGACTCGGGTCGGTTCGGGCCCGGGCCGGGCCTAGGCGCGACCGGGTTGTCGGTTAGGAAATGTTGGGCCTGAGACTGGCTCGGGTAGCCACCGGGTCCAGGCCGGGCATCGGGCCTATTACATTTTTTTCCTTTTTCTAATTACCCCCGACCCCCCCCCCCCCTAACCCCCAAACTCAACCCCCCAAACCACCCCAAATGGCCCAAAATACTCAGCCCAACCCGGGGATTTTAAAAAAAGTTGAAAAAAAGCCCAGAATCAGGCCCGGAGCGGCCGGGCCGGTTCATGTTTTGGGTGACCCAAGCCCGGACCGGAAACCCCTCGGGTCGGGCCTACCCGGACCGGTCACTGGCCGGGCCACCGGTTCGGTCCCGGGCCAGTTCTGGGTCGGGTCACTCGGGCCGGTTCCGGGTCGGGTCACCCGGCCCGAGTCCACCACTAACATGGCTCATCACTCATGCATATGTCATTATGGAACTATAGATGCTACTCTTCTCCCGTTTTAATCTTCTGTTCACTATTAGGGTTTTTTACAAGAATATTACCGAAATAAAACTTATTTACATAAATATGACTATTCATTACTACAATGTAGTGTTGTGGTAACTTAAGTTCAAAACTTGAACATGAATTACTATGATTTCATTACTACTCTAGTAACTAATCATATTTTTGTAAACCATCTTTATTTTTGTCATATTTATATAATTATTTCTCAATATTATTGTCGTCAACTTAATAAAAGAAAATAATAATAATCCACAAAATTCAAGCACATTGTAATTCAATGAAGTCACTGTGACATTCTTAAGAAAGAGATCACAAGTTCGAATAATCGAAACTTATTTCAGTTAAGAACGTTGACATTTAACAAAGAAAACACCAACCAAAACAATCCTATTTGGAGGTTCGCTGTGACATTCTTAAGAAAGAGATCACAAGTTCGAATAATCGAAACTTATTTCAGTTAAGAACGTTGACATTTAACAAAGAAAACACCAACCAAAACAATCCTATTTGGAGTATGGGTGGACCCGGGCCGGTTCGGGCCCGGTTCGGGCCTGGGCCCAGCCGGGCCTCGGGCCAGAAAACTGGGGCCCGAGCCCGAACCGCCGATGGCCGGTTCCGAGCCAAACCGGTCCATTTTTTTTTTATTTTGGTTCTCCTATTTAACCCCCTACCCCTCCCCCTCAACCCCAAACCACCTCAAATGGCCCAAAATACCTAATCCAACCCAAAACTTAAAAAAAATTCAAAATAAAATAAAATAAAATAAAATCCGGCCCGGCCCGGGCTCGAACTGGCCGGGCCGGTTCACCTAAAGCAGGGCCCGAGCCCGGACCGCCCATCACCCGGGCCGGGCCAAACCGAACCAATGGACCCACCGGGCCCCGGGCCGGGCCGGGCCAAACATTATCCGGGCCAGGTCGGGCCGCCCGGCCCGAGTCCACCCCTAATTTGGAGGTTCAGAACCAGAACAGTTTTGGACCGATTTCCAATATGGGTTCCAGTCCGGTGTATGAGCAAAAAATGACCTCCCCCGGTCCAGTACTCCAGTTCCATGCACCCCACCCTCAACAAACAAATAAACAAATAAGCACCCATTTCCCCATCAACAAAATAGTTTCATAAAACACCATAGAAGATTTAGAGACATCACTTGGCAAATTTAATCATACACAGGCTTGTACGAGCTCTAACTGAATCTGTTCATGAATACACAAAACAATCAGTTGAGGAACGTTAATCTAACAAGATTTCAGTGGTTCAACCTATGTTGTTTGGGTAAGAAACATTAAAACAAGTCCCGTTTATATTCACTTAACTAATCAAAAGATCATGGAGTAACACTAATTGGGCCCAAACACAAGTTGTACGTCGAAGATCATGTCCATTTACAGCCTTGGCAGTAAATACTTTTGCTATTGGAGTATTGGTGGAGCCAATGTTAGCAATAAATTTGTACAACACATATCAAGCCATGAACAAGTGACCTAAACAGCATGAACCCTACACAAACCATGAGAATAAGTCCATTATAATTTAAGGACGTTAAAGACACTACCCCCCACCACAGTACTCAAAAGATACTTGAATGAAAAATATCAACTGTGAAAATCATGAAAGCTGCAGAAGTGGCAATGCCATCACAGCACCAAAAACAGATACTAGCAGTATCAACACCCAAGCTGGGAAAGGAGGTTTCCGTCTGTTTCTAATTTCTTGTTGAGGCTCTACTTCATTCAAATCTCCCCTGTTCAAATCATCCAAAGCCCGGGAAGTTTCTTGCTGTGTGGGCGGCAAATGTGGCGAATCTGAGATAGACTGTGTTTGAAGTTGTTGTTGATGCTTCTCCACATATTCTGGAAATAACTTCCTAAAAGTGACACTGTAAAAACAAGGGACGAAAAGGAAAAACATTTAATGGGCCAAAGTGCTGAATAAACTATAACGTGAGAAAGGGATAAGAACCTATCATACACACATGCTAAGTATGAAGCAAAATGGAACGAGGCTCACTTTTTACAATTGAAAGCGAGAGAAGCCTTTGCAAGTTTTACTTTCTCAGAAGCAGTTGTTGTCACGCCTCCCGTTGTTGGACTAGTATCCATCTGAAGAGGGGAGCACAAAGAAAATGAAGAAATACGGCTTAAGAGATAGAAGCCTAGAAGGAGAAGGTACTTGCTACTAGCCTAATTATGCAATGCTATATTTGTCATCAACCAAATTTTATCTAGTTTAACCTCACATTCATACCCCCCAAAACCACTTTCAAGGCTTTCCACTATATCAGTAACCAGAATAGGGTCAACAGTTCCAACTCTCTCTCTTAACCCCCATCATGGGTAGATAAAATAATGAATAGTTTGATTACAAACAAAATAATATGAATAATTGGCCCCACACCCCAAGATATTCTTATCCGTTTTAATTTTATAATGTTTTTTAAGCATTGTAATTGTGTTGTTAAGATTTAATTATGAGAAAAACAAAATAGACCAAGCACTTGTTTCCCTCAATTTGAAATGGGAGGCCTTTTTTGGACGAGCCAGTGACCCACGGACAGTGAAAAGAAACTTTGGGAGAGGAGTGGAAATTACAGTGATTTCAAGAGATGCTAACACCATTGTATTGTGTGTGTCAACCGAAGTAATTGTTTACAACTTTTTATGTTTAAAGCAATGTAAGATTAGTTAGATCTTTCTCCCATCTCTTTATCCTTGTTAGATAATACTTTCAGTTTCTTTGTAATCAAATTTCTGTCACCAATAAATGTGCTTTAATAGGGTGATGTATATGAAAAATCACAGTAGTTCTTTGGAGCTCAATCTGGGCAAAAAAAGTGAGCTTACCATAAATGAGAGCAATCCGGTGAGAATACTGCATGGACAATAAACAAAAATCATCATAAAAGAAAAATTCACCCTGAAATAGAAGCTGCAAAGGATGGAGACCAAATATTCTCTCAAATGTTGCCTGATCTTTACCTTGAGACTGACCACATAGGGTTCCAATTCTCTGGATGGACTGAAAAGCATCACAGCCATACAAAGTGAGCATTACATAGATATAAGAACAATAACGATCAGAAATAACTTCAAAGCTGCTTACAATCACTCATAGATAGGCATATTTTTGTTTCTGTCATAAATCGTCCATTTGGAGTAGTCATCCTTTAACAAGGAAAAGAAAACTTTATGTTAGTCTCATAAAGATTGAAAAACATAAATCCAGTACCAAAACAATATTTTTGATGAACTTGTAGTGACCAGAGCTCTCTCTGAGTACCTGATCCCTGGAGGTTTATATGGATATTCAGGAGGAAACTTGATCTTGCCATAATAATACCCACCTATCAGTAACAAACGTTTCATGAAAACATCTCAGAAAGGTTGCTCATAAGTTAGGAAAATATATTACACACAAAGTTTTTAAAGAGATTTAAGAAGAGAAAATATTATTTAGTCACCCAACAAAATAACAAACCCCACGAACCTGCAAACGGTGTTCCTTCACTCCCTTCCAACACATAATCTGTAAGCAGGCAAGATTTAATAGGAAAATCACATGAAACATAGCATGCATTAGTTTATTAACAAAAAGCCCACAAAAGTTTTCCAATGAAATTAATGTCCAACAAGATACTAATGTTTGAAGTCTAAATGTGGAATTAAATAAAAATAAGAAGATCCAGTAACTTACGCCACTCCAGAATGTTATTTGGAGAAGGACGGGCAACAATATTTGAAACAGGTTCCTGCAAAAAAAAAAAAAAAACACCCCACCCACATTCAGAGCAAACTTTCAAGCTAGGTTTAAATGGCAACTACCATTTCAAGAAATGGAAGGCCGTAACATGTAAAGTACTCACTCCTTCCCTATTTATCTTACCCCATTTGATATTGCACACAGTTTAAAGAAATGACACTGTGAGGTTGATACGCGTATTTGTTTAAAAATAAAAAATCTATATCAACCACGCAAGTGTACTCCTTTTAAGAAAATAAGAAGAGTTCCAAAAAGGAAAAAGGGTAAATTAAAACGGATGGAGGTAGGATATACACACATAGAAGGCACCCTATATAAATTGCACATATGCCTGAAGACTGGTATCATTTCGAATCCAATTATATGATACTAAGATCATAACTGATTGTATCAACTGGTTATACATAATGATCTAGCAGAAATCGCTAGGCGTTCCTAGACCGACTACCAGGAGACCACCGTCTAGTGCATAGCGGTCTAGTTGGCATCCACTTGCCCAATTCATTGCCTACCTGATCTGCTTAGACAGCCTAAATGAGTGGATGCCTAGGGAAATTTCTACAAGATTGCAGCAGAAGATAAATGAAATGTGCTCAGGTCCATTTTTACAACAATGATATTAGCAGTCATGCAACGTGACTATATCACAGAAATGAAAATACTTGAATTGGACTTTAATGCTAAGCAATCCTATCTCCAATATAACCACTACAATTGGTATCCCCTCACTCTGTAGTCACAGCTATATATTTGGGAAGTTAAGGATGTCTTCTTACTTTACACAGTGCTCTATATTCCTTCTGCAAGCGCTTTACACAAGCCTTTTCTGCCATTCTGCTTAAAATGAGGTAAGCTTAACTACGGAGAATCTTCTGTTGCTAGTAGCTTCTTTTACTATCTAGACTGCTAATGTGGTAACACCTGCACATGCGGAATAAACATAGACAACTAAGATTTAACACAAGAATATCATCATAGTGAAAAAGCACTTGTAACTAAAACAACAGTTCCACAAAATAATCATTACATATATGATATATACAGGCAGAACCAAAGCTGAATTTATGGCATAAATAGATGTAGAATCTAAGTAAATATGGACCCCATTCACATAGCTTCACAATATGAATCAAGATGAAGATGCCTGTTGCAAAATGAAAACTTAGCCATTATTGTTGAAAAAACATCTCCTCATCTTGGGGTCTAGAGTCCATAATCTCAGTGTAACAAGATCAATTTTTGGATCCCATTATATGGTTAAGAGAAAAGGGGAAAACGAACCCTTAAACTATTAGCGATTCTGCAATACGCCTCCGAACTAAAAGACCTTACAAAGACACCACTTAGCCCATTACAATAAAGCAATTGAACTCTTTGTTACCTGCTGGTGCCGGTAAGGCACTAACTTTCTTGTGAGAAGTTACCCGCACGGCCGCACCAGCAGCTATAGCTGCCAGATTGCTTTATTTCAATGATACGAGGGGTGCATTTGTTATATATAAGGTCTTGCGGTTCAATGGTCTGATTAAAGAACAGCTAATGCCTTTTCTCTACTGCTGAAAGTCTCAAAAGTCCGAGATGTGTAACATTTCTGTAATTGAATGCTTTAATTTGGTGAAACTATGAACCCATCACCAGTCGAGTGGAGTATATTTGCATAAAGAATATACTATATAATTTCCAGCACATCATTATAGATGAAGGGAAAACATAAATTTTACTATGGGTAGGGCTGATTGTTGATTAATTGGATGGAACAACATGATGTGCACTATAATTTTGGTGGTTCATAGCTCAAGAAAGAAGAAACCACACGTTCACATTTTGACTGGAAAACCTAGGTGTTATTGGCGATGCTGCCATTTGAGAAAAACAGTTCTGAATCACGAGTTTACTCGTAGGATTGTAGGATTATACCATCTGAATATAAGCCTGCGATCCTGTTCCCACTAAAAATCGTAAAAGAGTAGGGATCGGATGAATCGCCGACTAAATTATTAAAAGCTTACACGCAGACAGGATCGGCGACTCGTTAGCGATGTTTCGGAAAAAATTAAAAAATTCCCGAATACACAAATCGGAAACTTGAAAGAGGTGTGTCGCTTCAAAGTTGGTGCAAATTTATCTATAAATTAGAAGTATTCAGCAATGAATCAAGCATCACCTTCGAATCCCTGCTCTGTAGCTACTTTCTTCTCTGCAACTCAATTCCTTCCGGTGAAAAATTTAAGGCAACCTCCATACTCATGTCCTACTCGTTAGGCGACCTCTATCGGTGCGTCGAAGGTCAAGATCGTTTTTTATGAGCTTATATTAAAATTAAAATTAAAATCAACAAAACAAAACAATGTACTTCATCCTAATCTGATTCATTAGATACAAAATGAACAATTTTAGGTTGGCTATCAAAATCGAAATGAATTGATCTAAATCGAATACTACCTATCAAAAATATCTTAAATATGCAAATATCATAATCATACTTTCTCAAACTAAAATAAAAACAAATCTATCATCATCGGTATATAAAAACAAAATCCTTTTCGCATTGTTTTTTAATAGTGTTCCCACCCAAGTACTAAGGTAAGGTAAAAAGGCGCATGACTCGAAATTACATAAATAGTCTTGTGCAAGGTAAAATTGCACAACATGAGTTAATGATGGAATTTGAACAGTTATACATGATCTAATATGGAAAGTTGAATGATATAAATCATCTACGGTAAAATTAAACAGTAACAAAAGTAAAAGGTGAAGGAACTTTAGGCATCCTCAACACTTCGGTACGGAGTACTATAAAAGCAGTATTCAGTCAGCGTGTCTTGAGGAATGCGTACACACATCTCCATAAAATAAGGAGTATTAAATATGAAAAAACAGGAAAAAATAAGCTCACAAATTCAGTCAGCCTGTCCCTTGGGACACGTGATACTTCTTTAGGAAGGATTGTCTGTATTTTCCATTATATACTAGAAACCTCATTGTATTGAGCTTGAAAGCAAGAATATCAACCATAACCATATATATGCATGTGTTCATGTGTGTTAGTTTGAGTACTATGTATGTATGTACTCTTGTTGATGAGAAATGTAATACAACTCTAGAAGTATAAAAGTATAAGTGAAGTGTTAAGACAACAATGGTCTCTCCATTTGTAGTTCACGCAAAACTAAACCACAAGCTTTTGTCCTAAATTCATTTTTTATATGTACTATTTCAATGAAAGGAATCTATTTCAGCTGCATAGATGCAACCAAAATTTTGATGAAGATCACCAAAATTCCAATATTTGATGAAACTCATCGGAAATCCAATATTTTGATGAAAATCATCAAAATTATATGAAAAGGGAGTATTTTGTGCTAGGGTTTATATATGCATTCTATGTTTTGTAAATTTGTATATAGACAAGCACAATTGATTGGCTCATACAATTCATATTTCAAAATTATTATAGCTTGACTGCGGAAATGAAGTAAATGTAAGTTTTATCACATTGCAGTGTAGATTTTACGTTTTAGGAAACCAATAGCAAACCATTAGCACAATGGTAGACAAGTTGTTGGTCATATGCAAATGAGAATATTTTTAGAAGCAACATTGATACTAATGATGTGAGGCGATCAACAATATGATTGTTTTGTGCAAATGTAGGTAAGAGATCAGTATAGTTTAGCCTGTTTTAGCATATTGTTTATTTACTTTAGCACATAAAACTCTGCCTTATAGAGTAAAAAAAAATAGAATAAACCCAACATGCAATATCCCATTCAATTTTAGCAATAACAATTAAAATACCTATAAAGTCCAAGTTTGAACACCTGCAGAAAAGATCAAATATGAAATCTTTGGAAAACTGTATTTATGTATTTCTACTATACTACTAAGGTGTATATTTTTTGTATTAAATTAGATAGCATTAATCTTACTTCACATATTATGTGCTTGTGTATTTGTTAACATGAAGCAGTTACGTGTTAGAGGGGAATGTCACATTGATATCAGTTCAGAAAATGTGCTTATAAAAAATTTGAATCATAGAAGAATTTAATCTTATATTATAGTAGAAAAGATTTGAATCATAACAACTTTCATAATATTGGATTGGAAAGGTCTCAGGTTGATAGCTTGATTGATTGCATTAGTTGATGTTATTATGCGTACAACAGAGGCAAAGTTCACTCGGCCAATAAGCAGCATTCCAATCATTTTTAAATTAAACGGAACGGCAATACATAAACCTCATGTTTGGCCACCTACAAAAAAAATCAACGACAAGGACAAACTGAATCAAATCTATTGGTCGAACTTATGATGAAAAGGTCACCCTATTACAAGTTAAGAGGATATCAGATTATAGATATCAGATTAGCAAAAAATGGTATACGAAGATAACAAAAAACATAGAGCATAAATCTTACTATAGAAGACAACACATGCTATAGTAAGTTCATCTTCATCCATTTGAACTTAAAACATGGGTGCAAGGCTTAAGTTTTAAAAACAACTTGGTAGGATTTAGATCTTTGATAGCTTAGTGACAGCTAATAGTAACAGCTAACAGTCGATTGCCAAATAAGAACATTATATCTTCATAAACTCCAAGAAGATCAAAAGAACAAACATTACCATTTCGATCAATAGCCATAGGATTGAACATAGAAATATATATGCTACAAGCATAATAATTCGGTAAAGACTCAACGAGCAACTTGAAGCCTACTCTGATCAAAATAAGAAGATTGTCCCACAAAGCATTCACACAATGGGCTCTCCACTCCACAATCATAACAAAGATCATCCTAAAATCCTGAATAATAAAACCAAAAGGAACAGATAAGAGAAATCAAAGCTAACGGTGGCCTTCACAACTTTCTTTTAATCATTTCTGGATCTTTTATTTTGTCATAGCTCTACTTCGATCAATACACTACGAAGTACGAACAGAGCATTAAACAACATTTTTTTTTACCCTTGATAATTACGGAGTAACTTACGAAGTACGGAGTATAAGATAATAGAATTATTAATTAGGTCACCTAATTACGAATTTTTTCGAGAGAGGTGATGGACAGCTCCTCAACCGGTGAATCCGGTCACCCTCGGTCCACCACCTCTCTCGGCTGGGGTGTTTTCTGGCCCAACTTTTGCACGATCTCCGGGAGTCTCCTCTTCTGTCCCGCCGCTAAGAACTGACTCAGTCAGTCCTAATGAATCACCTTTAACGGCTTTGGCTCAAACAATCTCCCATGTGGCCACCAATGTCACCAACATTGTTACAACAAAACTTCAAGCCGTGGAAGATTATACTACTTGGCGGACTCAATTTGAGTCCTTCTTGGTCTCGCAAGGTCTTCTTGGTATGGTTGATGGCTCTCTTCAGGTACCCCATGCTTATTCTGTAGACTTTCTTAATCGTCAATTTCCCAATCCCGACTTCTCTACGTGGTTACGCATTGATCAAACGATTCGTTCTTGGTTATTTGCCACTTTATCTCGTGATGTACTTATTGATGTTCGGGATTTAAAGCACTCATCTGAAATTTGGGAACGGTTAGAATCTTACTTTATGTCTGCTAGTTTAGCACGGTCTATGGAATTAAAGCGGTTGTTGGGACAAATTAAAAAGAAACCTGATCAGTCTATGGATAGTTATCTACGTGAGATTAAAGTTTTGGCTGATGATCTTAACAATATAAATTGTCCGGTTGCTCCACGTGATCTGCTAAAATCCACCATTATGGGTTTGGGACCAGAATATGAATCTCTGTTTACAACAGTGTCCTTATTCCCGCAAAATTTTCCCTTTGAAACCTTGCGCACTCATCTCTTGGAACAAGAACAGAGAGTTCTTTACCTTCGCTCTCAGGACACTTCCATCCATCAAGCATTTGGTGCGCACGCCCAGCAGCCCGGCATACCTCCTGCTCAGCCGATCGTTCAGCAGCAGGGAGGTCATCAACAAGGTCCTCGGGCACCCTATGGACAGCAAGGTCAGCGCGGACGTGGTGGAAGAGGTCGCGGCGGTCGCGGACGGGGCGGCCGGGGCCGTGGTCGTGGGCAACAGAATCAACAATATGGTCAACCGGCAGTCTGGTATGTCCAGCCTGGTTCGCCGCAGCAGGTAGCAGCAGGGGCTGGCGGCATTCCTATTCCCGCTGGGTACAATCCGCAGGCAGGGGGTGTGCAGGCTTCGGGTACTGTTATTCGTAATTCCTCTTTGTCTAATTTAAATATGTATGCTTTACCTGTTTGTGCTACTAACTTGGTTTCTGTAGGCTCGTCTTCAGATGGTGGCATCCTTGGGTCTGTTCCCCATCCTGTTGTGTGTCAAATTTGCTTTTCTGCAGGTCATTCTGCCGTTACCTGTCCATCTCGTTTCATTCAGCCGTCTGCACCAGCACTGTTGGCTACTCCAGGGGAATCTAACTCTGCTTTATGGTACCCTGATTCAGGAGCATCTGCTCATATGACTTCATCAGAAGGTATTTTAATTAATAAATCTCCTTACAATGGCTTTAATTCGGTCAGTGTTGCTAATGGTGCCCATTTACCCATTTGTCATATTGGTGATGTTGCATTACCTTCATCTGGTCGTCCTCTCACTTTAAAGTCAGTTTATCATGTGCCTCAGCTAAAATATAACTTAATTTCTATTCAAAGATTATGTGCTGATAACAACTGTTCTGTCATATTTGATAAAAATTCCTTTTTGATTAAGGACCGAGCAACGGGGGCGGTGCTTCTTCGAGCTACCAGTAATGGACCACTTTATCCTCTTCAACTGCCAACATCGTCCCCATTAGTTCTAGCTTCTGTTTTAGCTTCTGGCCCTGTGTGGCACCGTAGACTAGGTCACTGTAGTGATACTATTTTGCAGTTTCTTAAGCGTCGTCAATTTTTGTGTAATCATACTCCTTTTACTCATGAGTGTGTGGCTTGTCGACTAGGAAAATCTCAACGTTTGCCCTTTATGGATGCTAGTCATAATTGTTCTCTTCCGTTACAAATAATTCATTCTGATGTATGGCAGTCTCCGGTTTGTTCCAATTTGGGTTTCAAGTATTATGTTTGTTTTATTGATGATTATTCCCGCTTCACTTGGATTTATCCCATGTGTTACAAGAGTGAGGTTTTTATGCACTTTAAAAATTTTAAAGTTTTGGTTGAAAATCTTTTTAATCAGAAAATTAAAATTTTTCAAAGTGATGGAGGGGGTGAATTTGTTAATCATAATATGCAGCAATTTTTTCAGATTAATGGTATCTACTTTCGAAAATCATGCCCTGAAACACCTCAACAGAATGGGGTAGCTGAACGAAAACATCGTCATCTCCTTGAATTAACTAGAACTATGCTTCTTCAGGCATCTGTGCCGGGTCAGTTCTGGGTTGATGCACTGTTTACTGCTGCATTTATTATTAATCGATTACCCTCTCCTACGTTAAATGGTCTCTCCCCATATCAAAAATTATTTCATCGTGTTCCGGATTATTCCTTTATGCGTGTGTTTGGTACGGCTTGTTACCCAAATTTTCCGGCCTCATCTGCAAATAAATTATCTCCTAGATCCGTTCAGTGTGTTTTTCTTGGCTATGCATCTGGTTATAAGGGCTATCGTTGTTATGATCCTGTCACTGGTCGCGTCTATATCAGTCGTAATGTTAGGTTCCATGAGGATACATACCCCTTTCAAAACCTACCCAAAACCACTCTTAATGTCAGTCCTAACTCCTCTCCGTTTCCCATGCACCTTACTGCTTCACCACTTGCACATCACACTCGTCCTTCCCCTTCCCATAGCAATTCCCCTTACTCTCATTGTCCTCCTTTCCTCCAAAACAGTCTGCATACTTCCTCCCTCCCAGCCTCGGTCGTACACTCCTTGGATGCTGCCAGCAGCTCCAGCTCGAGGTCTGCCAGGGATAGTAGTCCACCGTCCACTCCCAGTACTCCAGAACTTGTTCCCACCGAGCCGTATGCCACTGCCCAGACCGAGACCTCACTCCCTACAACTAATGCCACTGCCCAGAACGAGCCTTATGCCGCAGCCCCCTCTCCCGTCCTCAATGTGCATCCCATGCAAACTCGTGCTAAAGCGGGTATTTTTAAACCAAAAACCATTTTTACTTTAAATACAGTTGTTAATCAGCCGGATCCGACTTGTTTTACTGAGGCCAATAAACATTTAAAGTGGCGGGAAGCTATGGCAGATGAATTTAATGCACTTATCACTAATAACACCTGGGACTTGGTGCCCTTTGACAACTCTAAGAATATTGTTGGTTGTAAGTGGATTTATAAGACCAAATATCATTCTGATGGGTCTGTTGAGCGGCATAAAGCTAGATTAGTGGCTCAGGGATTTAATCAGCAGGCTGGTAATGATTTTTTTGAGACATTTAGTCCTGTTATTAAGCCCACCACTGTTCGTATTGTGCTTACTCTTGCAGTCTCTTTTGGGTGGGATATTCGACAACTTGATGTTAAGAATGCATTCTTACATGGTTTCCTTACAGAAGAAGTCTATATGCGTCAACCCCGTGGTTTTATTCACCCTCAATTTCCGAATCACATCTGTCGCTTGCGCAAGGCTATTTATGGCCTAAAACAAGCACCACGGGCATGGTTTCATCGGTTTAGTAGTTTCCTCCTTCAGCATCATTTTTGCTGTAGTAAGTCTGATAATTCTCTCTTCATTTATCGCCATAATAATAATATTATTTATTTATTATTATATGTTGATGATATTATTATTACTGGCAACTCTCCATCCGCTATCACCCATTTTATCTCTGTGGTTTCTCATCATTTTGCTATGAAGGATCTGGGTCAGTTACACTATTTTTTGGGTGTTGAGGCGACTCGGTCCCTCAAAGGTCTATTTCTTTCTCAGCAAAAATATGTGTCTGATCTTCTTACTCGTTTTCATCTCCATACTGTCAAATCCGTTCGCACACCGTTAGCTTCTCGCACCACTTTGTCCTTATCTGATGGTGAGCTTCTCACAGATTCCACTGAGTATCGCAGCATGGTAGGTGCACTACAATATTTAACTTTGACCAGGCCGGATATTACGTATGCAGTACACTTAGTTTCCCAGTTTATGCATGCTCCTAGGACCACTCATATGTTTGCTGTCAAAAGAATTTTCAGGTATTTACAGGGTACTCGTGATCATGGACTTTGGCTTCAGCGGTCAGATAAGCCTACGTGTGTGCTGGCTTACTCCGATGCTGATTGGGCTGGTTGTCCGGACAGCTCTCGGTCAACCACAGGTTTTGCAGTATTTTTGGGTCCTAATTTGGTTTCCTGGAAGTCCAAGAAGCAGCCTACTGTGTCCAAGTCTTCTACAGAGGCTGAGTATCGTGCAATTGCTTATACAGTACAGGACACTTTGCATATCCGCTCTGTATTATTTGAGCTCGGTTTTCCTATCTATGAACCGGTTCATTTACTGTGTGACAATGTTTCGGCTTCCTACTTGACTGCTAATCCTGTTCAGCATGCTCGAAGCAAACACATACAGATTGATTATCATTTTGTTCGTGAACGTGTTGCTCATGGAGATTTGATTGTTCGTCATGTTCCTACTCATTTACAACTGGCAGATATTTTTACTAAGAGCCTCCCTAGTCAGCGTTTTCACTTTTTAAAAGACAATCTGCGCGTTGTTTCTCCCGCACAGATTGAGAGGGTGTAATAGAATTATTAATTAGGGATATTTCTGTATTTTTACATTTAAACTGTTTACTATAAATATATCTGCTAGGGCTCCTTTGTGAGCATCCTATTCCATTATTTCACATAAGATAGCATTAATATTCGAGAATTTACCCCAAATAGGACTAAAAAGGTTTGAAAATTCCAAAATAGGAATGCCATGTTTTTATTCCCAAAATAGGACTAATTACTGCCATGTTTTGGCAATACCAGACTTCAAACATGACAATATTTTCCAAACTTGTCAGTAATTACTCCTATTTTGGGAATAAAAAACATGACAGTCCTATTTTGGAATTTTCAAACTGTTTTAGTCCTATTTCGGGAACTTTCCCTTAATATTCACGTTAGGAGAGTTACGTTTGGCGAGTTAGATTATATTCTCTCATCATCAGTTTGCACAAATAATCTGATTTTCAAATTGAAATAAGTATATATTTACAACTAAAATAAATGTTAGGTATTAATATGAGCGTAAATAGAGTACATTTTGTCTTGTATTTCGTTTTTGTTGGGTAAATTGGTGTGTTTAATAAGAAAATAAATAAATAAATAAATAAATAAATAAATAAATAAATAAATAAATAAATAAATAAATAAATAAATAAATAAATAAATAAATAAATAAATAAATAAATAAATAAATAAATAAATAAATAGCCAAGAGAACGGAAAGAAGATGAAACATAAAAGTTAAAGTTTGTGTACCACACAATTTTCTTAAAACATATTCGTTGTCTCTCACGGTGGTAGGATCATTGCCCAGAACATTGAGCATATTAAATCTTATCTCTATAAGTTAGATTTTCGGACGGAATTTGTATCCGCAGATCGCCCGCGCATGCAAATCACAATTTTTCTTATCTATTTTCAAGATTTGATCGGCACTTCACCCCCTACGCGCATAAAGAGAGCCTTTATACCGAGGAATCTTAACTTCTTCAAAGGGGTTTCACCTTTATAACGGGGTGGAAATCCCTTGAGTTTTCCGGTGTGAGATAAGTCATAATAGAAAGCCATCATTTTTCTAGTTTTCTCCATATTAACGAGTGAATTTCGAGAATCAACTTCCATTCATCCGTTATCCATTTTGAGTGTATCATATATCAAATAGAAGTCCCCAACAAGGGAAATCTGAAACCACTTTAACCTTACAAAAATCGGAAGTGCGACCCACTCAAAATTCTGCCCGAAATTGACCATTTAATGCAATTATAACACATTTTTTCAACGGTTATTCATCCCAGAAATTTATATTGGTTTACTTTTTAGTCTACCACCGAAGAAAACAACCTGCGTTTGACCTTGAAATAACACTGACTAATATGTCTTGTCTAATCGTATGTTATGTTATTAAAAGGTATTTAATTTAATTTTTAGAAGGTTTAAATACATATTTTTAAAAAGTGAATAATTAGTTTTGCATTTTTTAACTCTCATATTAGACTTATAAGAATTAAAAGCATAAATTTAAATGTTTCTTATAGGCAACTGACAATAACGTTTTTCCTAAGTAGAGTGATTTTGGAGTTGGTGATAGACTAAAAACAAAATAATGCATATCACGGGGATGAAAAACAAAAAACTATTTTGCAGGGATTTAAAATAAAGTGTGTCATGTTTGTTGGGAGTCAAAACGTATTTAAGCCCAAATGCTCTTTTAAAAAATATGACATTTTAATGTAATGACTAGAATAGTACTCCGTAGTAGGTATATTATAGTAACGTTTAGTCATATTTTTGTAAATATGTTTTATTTAAATAATACATTATCTTTGAAAAACCTCTTTCAAATTTTAGTTTTATTTTGAGAGAAAATAGCTTATACTTCGTATTAAGATCACAGAATCCAACCAAACAGCAACAAGACCAGACACAACCAACAAGCAAGATTGACGAGAAAACATTATTCGATCATACGCCCTGGAACCAGACTCACAAACTATCACCCACCCAGGAGCAATATGATTCGTTAATCCCCATTTGGGCAACTGTAAGCCAATCATGATCCACGGTGTATTCTCGTCACTTATCCTTTGTTGTACTGCCACGTGCCAAAAGTCAGGGGCGTAGCTGGGGGGACTAGCCCTGGGCCAACCCAAATTTTAAAAATGTCTGAACTTTTAGTCTAAAAAATTTTGTGTAAATTTTTTTCGAAAATATTATTTGCACCGACTCAATGCGCTGACTCCGCCTCTGCCAAAAGTAAAAATCAATCAAGAGTCATCCGGGGAAAACACTACTGGGTAAAGCATAATTCAAATGAAGTGAAGGAAAAGCCAAAATTAAAAACAGAGTACTTTAATGAAAAGACTCTCCCTTGTTCGGTCCTTCACCGCTCTCGATCTGTTCATTGCACCTCCACATTTGTCCATATTTTCAGCTACATTCGTCGTCTCCAATATGCTCTTGTTCGCACTCTGACACACGCCAAATCTCCAACGAACATGCCTCTTACATCAGACAAGATAATATAAAAATGGCACCCAACAGCTTCTGTCACGCCCCAGACCGCAATCCAAGCACGTGTACAACCGCCGTATAATCAAGTGACGTCACCCACGAGTCAACCTCACTTAATTACACAAGGCGTTCGAGAATATAATCCATCCATACTCAGTAGTAGACATACATAACAACATCACATTTAAACCAATGAATAGCGGAAATATTCAACGGTAAGTCATAAGCCACAACCGGCCAACAACATGGGCATGCAAGCCCCAAAAATAGTTTATAGTAGAGCAAATATCCATGAGCAAGTGTTCAGTAGTTTGAAAGAAAATAAGGAAGCACGAACCACGTCTTCCCGATATGATACCACCCGTGAGAAGGTGCAAGTAGCAAGCCCTAGCTTCAACCTGAAAATGGTGGGGCCCCCCGAAGGGGTCAGTACAAGTACCGAGCGAGTAGCAGGCTAAATATAGAATAACTAGCGTTTCAAGTATAAGACCCAAACATAGGGTGCTACTTAAATAAATAGTCTTTCCCCCAAGTTATGAAATACTTATTAGTATATATACTTGGAAAATATCCGATCCGTAGATCACCATTTTATTTGGGAAAAATAGTAATAGTCAATATTCTTGACTAAAAACCCCAACCCACCCATATACCTATGAGTGTATAGGACTCCTCCTTGTCCCTAATTGTATGTCATAATCTATGAGTTTTAGGATCATAATCCTTGGATACTCCACCGGTTTGTGAGTGTTAGGGACTCATAAGTCCTAGGGTCCTCCACCAAGTTTTGAGTGTTAAGTACTTTTAAGTACTAGGGTCCTCCACCAAGTTTTGAGTGTTAAGTACTTTTAAGTACTAGGGTCCTCCACCAAGTTTGAGTGTTAAGGACTTTAAGTCCTAGGGTCCTCCACCAAGTTTTGAGTGTTAAGTACTTTTAAGTACTAGGGTCCTCCACCAAGTTTTGAGTGTTAAGTACTTTTAAGTACTAGGGTCCTCCACCAAGTTTTGAGTGTTAAGTACTTTTAAGTACTAGGGTCCTCCACCAAGTTTTGAGTGTTAAGTACTTTTAAGTACTAGGGTCCTCCACCAAGTTTTGAGTGTTAAGTACTTTTAAGTACTAGGGTCCTCCACCAAAATATTTCCCTATGATCAACCTCCTATCAACCTAGATAGAGTCTATATCATCCTTAGTTACTCATAACTAATCCAATACATAAATCCTATGTATCACAATCCATGCAAAGCCATGCATTTATATAAATGTATAATTAACTAACATCAACCGATATTAATTAATCCATCATCCATCGGTCAACGTTGTCGTTGACCGCCAATTCAAGCCTTGTACATATCAACTTAATCATCATATAATTAAGTCAATAATACTCATTTGAGCTTCTTTTACACTTCAAGCTAATGTGCATTTTATATAATTTCTCACATCATATTTCATGCATAATCAATTAATTCTTTTCATACAACTTGATAATGTTGGCTAATCACATGTTTAAATATCTTTTAAACATCATTATGAACACATTTAACATTTATTTAGGTAATCTCATAATTAACCCAAAAGTTATAAGATATTAAGCCGTCCACTCACTTTGAACTAGCGTTATGAAGTTCTACCCTTCTTAGTTGAACTCCGGTGAAACTCCGGCGACTTTTGGTCAACTCCGGCGACAACTCCGGCGACTTTTCCAACTTTGTGAAATCACTTGAAATACCTTTCACAAGTTCCTAACAAGGTTTTATAATCATAAAACCCATATTAATACAAATAACTTCAAAAAGGTTATTTTCCGGTGAACCGGTCGTTTTGGCTCCTAAGTCCGTTCTTGGACATAGAATCACTTTCCAACCCATAAATCCATACTTATAACATGTAGAATCCTCTCAAGGATCCTTCACATGATATATATCTCATATGGTAGAAGAAAAATAAAGGAAAAGTTATAATAAGGTCATTACCTTAATTATTTCACACTTTTAGCACTTTAGCTCCTTTTTGGGTGATTCTTCCTTGATGAGCTCTCTTCAACAATGGAGGAAGGAAGAAGAAGGGTTTTCTTTCTCTTCTTGCTGCAGCTTGGCCGAAATGGGGGGAGAGAGGGGTGAGGCTTACCCCTTTGTCTCATTGAACAAATGAGTGTGGATGGGGGCCACCTCATTTTGTTTGATGCCTTTTAGATCATGTCAACCTCTCCCTCCCATGCTCTCCTCTTCAACCAGCCGACCAAGCCCTCAATTTGAGTGGCAAAAATCGTGGGTTGGCCCCCACTCATGTGGGAGGTCAACCCTTTTTGCCCCGACGTGTACAATTTGTCCCGAAAGTTGTATTTTTTTCGGACTGTTTTAAATATATTTTATTTTATCGGGTCAAATAAAATATATTATGAGCCCTTACTCATTATGACATGTATAATGAATATACATTCCCCAACTCTAATTTATAAGCCTCCGAAATTCAGTTCGGGCCGTTATCCGTTAAATTACCAGTACCGGTAATTTGGGCTTCTTTTGACCGATCGGTCAACTCTGGGCCTTTCCATGACCCAAAGGAAATATCCACCACTATATATTTATTATCTAGACCGAGATGAATAAAATATATGGTCTCGGGAAAGTCGGGCGGCCCCCGCTCCCGGTGTGGGCCCCACGCGCAATTTACTATTCACGCGAAAGAATTAATAAAAACTTACAACTTCGTAAATTCGTAAATCATTCCATAAGGTTTATTACATCATTTACTTGAAAGTAAATACATTTGGGGACGGTGTTACAGCTTCATCCTCCTACCCGTCGTAGTGGTCCATGCCCCCTAAAGTGGCGCCGGAAAATCGGCCCAAAGTAGCCGCACGCTCACGCGGCGAAGATACAAAACCCTACGCTTAGAGCAAGGGAGCTCTCAAAACCCTACAAAGAGCAGCACTCAATAGGGTTGAATTAAGATTGTTAACAATTCAGTAAAAAGATTTCATGAAAACGAATTAAAAGTAATCTAATAATGAAAGAGGTAAACATTTTTTTAGCTTATTGAGAAGTGATTTCTCTCACAAATTCCAAAACTTAACAGCAGTTGTCCAATTTAGTGCTCAAATCATAGGAATTGATTTGTTTAAATTTGGTCTCATCAAGTGTTTGATCTGGTTTGTTTATTACGTACAAGTGTACAACATTAGCTAAGTCTCTTTACCCCATGTAAAGTGATAACAATGACATGTCTCTTTACCCCATGTTTAATGCGGTGTATACATGTCTTGATAATTCCAAATCCTTTGTTTAATGATTTGTCAATTGTCATGTGCATTTATTTCAACTCAGACTACACATATCATGTCACAATGAACTTGACTTAGCTAATGTTGTACACTTGTACGTAATAAACAAACCAGATCAAACACTTGATCAGACCAAATTTAAATAAATCAATTCCTATGATTTGAGTTAAACACAACAAAACAATTTAAATCAGATCAAATTTAAACAGACCAATTCTTACGGGTTTTTACTTAAACACACAAACCAGTTTAGAACCGACCGAACAAGACCCGAAAAGTTCAAAATCCTAGTATATATATCTAACACACTCACTTGTCACAACGTAGTGATGAAGCACATGTGACTCCAGTTTCATTAAAGTGGCACATGAATTTTCCCATCAGGCTTTGAATGGGAATTGGACCACCTTTTATCTTCTGAGATATTCGCAGAGCAAAAAACAAGTCGCCCGCACATGTTTGGTGGCACTTGAAACAAAAGCAGTAATCGGAAAAGGAAACCAAAGTGGTTAAGGTGCAGATTAGACTGGTCAGTTGCGTGGGGAAAGACGGGTCCGATTTGATTCCCCACTCCCTTCCCTTTTTATCCATTTGCTTTTAACTTTGCAAAACTTCAAAAATCTTATTTGGTCCTCTTTAAATAGAGAATCTTATTGTGATTGCATATATCATTCTGTTGTAATAAGCGACTGCGGATTAAATAATGTTCAATTGTACGTATGATTATTATGAAAAGAAATGTGTACGCAACTGGTCAAATGGTACCAACCTTAAGGCAAATGATCAAATAGTACTCCACTACTGAGTACAATATTAGGATGTTAAATTGTTGGACTGAATTTTTTTAACGTGGTTTGATCTGGTTTGTTTAATTCCGATCTGATCCGGCCTGGTCTGAACTTGTATGCTCTTGTAAAGTTGTAAATGTTTGACCTCTGTGTATTGTATAACTGTCGAAGTCACGTATGTTTTGTTCTGGTCTCATCTAGGGCTGAAAACGATTCAAATAAAAACATTCTTAATATTGTTTTTCATATAGATAAAAAAATCTATATGAAAAGAAGTTCTCATTTTCCTTTTATGGATGTTCCAAAAAGAAGTTCTCATTTCCATAAAAGTACACCACTTTTAACCCCAAAAGTCACAATTATCCTTACTTTTTATTCACTTCTTGCTTGATTTGACATATAATATGAGTATATTTGGGAAGTCAAAACAAAATTTCATCTTACATAAATACTCCGTATGTGTGTAAGTCAAATCAGGAACTTCATTTCTGGACGGAAGAAGTATATAAAAGTACAAACTTTTAAAATGTATTTTGTTATGTCTGTACTTAAATGTACTTTTTTACATGAAACGGAGAAATACTTGAATTAGCTAGCAATTTATCTTCAATATTTATGGTGGAGTTGTATTTAGGTAGCAAAATATATTGTACTACCTCCATCCCAATGGACTTTGCACTCTTTGAATTAGTTGAGAAATAAGAATAGTAAAAATTGTGTTGTTGAAATTTGTGCTGAGGAGAGAGAAATGAACAGAACTACAAAATAATTACTTTAATCGGAAAATGACCCGACAAAGTTTTTTTGGACAATCAAAAAGGGAAAGTTGACAAATTTCAATTGGACGGAGAGACTACATTCGTAGATGTATTTAACATCTTGGAAATAATTGTTCAGTTTGCTTCTTAAGAGTACTTATTTTGTGATCTCGTTGTGCTTATGTTATTCTTTATTCTACTAATACTTTTAGTTTTATGTTGTGCTGATTTGCATATACAGAATCCTCATTTTACATCTGAAATACATTGGGTGTAACCATGTGCACATTACTCATGGATTTACAACATACCCTCAACCAGGGGCGGAGCCAGAAAAATGACTCGGCGGGGTCGAAATCAAATTTCCATAGAATCAAAACGGTAGATTACTTTTAGACAATACCCGAATTGAATTTAGCTTAGATAAATGATAGTTTAAATGAAACTAATAGAGTATATGTGGTTAATATACTTCGTATATGTCACATATATTATGAACATGTTTTATACGGGTTGAGTTGAGTACCTCGGATGAGACCCATTGTCTTACCCTAGTACTCTATGGTTCTCTTCGATCTTACTCGGTTTAGTATCAAGATTTCTTACTAGAAAAGAATCATTTATTGAGTAGGCACTCGTAGCAGTAAGATATGTTGTATTTGCTCTGTCCCTAAGTCATGTCACGTAAGTAACGAGTGAATTACACGCTATTTTGTGAATATAATTAATATTATGCATCACAATTTTACTAATTTCAAACTTAAATAGTGCTGATTTTGCAGAAGTCATAACTTTTTACTCGTAATGAGTTACAAGAGCCATAATATATTAAATCGAAGATATTTCAGAGCTCTACAATCTTAAATTTTCAGCGGGGTCGGCTGGCCACCCTGACCCCCCAGTAGCTCCGTCCCTGCACTCAACACTTGCATCCATTTAGAGCACAACACACAATACGTAGTACTACCTCCATTCCATTTTATGTGTCTTAGTTTGACTTGTCACGGTTATTAATTAAGTGGTTGAAAAAGTAAAAGTTGTTGTTGAAGTTTGAGTATAATAAAGTGAAATGATGTAGACCACATATTTCTTTCCAAAAAAAGAAAGTGGACACTTATTTTAGGACAACCCAAAAAAGAAAGTAGGACAAATAAAATGGGACGGAGAGAATATCATACTAACAAGTTTGGGTCAACTTTCTTCAATTTAGACATATACTTGTATATAATTTTGGTTTTGGAAGAACAACATGTGTTAACCAACACGTACAATTACAGTACTACGTATGATTTTACTTTTTCAAGGGAGTTTCTCCTTTCTTATCCTAAAATTCTTGTCCTAAAATCTTGTTATCAAAAAAATAATACTGAAATTGGGATCCTGTAAAGAGCATGTTAACTCATACGTGTATCAGCACATCATCTTAGAATCAAAGGTAAGACAAATAACATACCAAACATTTGAGCTGAAAAACATAAAAATGTCAAAACTAATCTTGTATCTATTTTGAACAATACGTTTTCGGTTCAAGCTCCAAATGTATAGAACGTTTTAAAACCGACGAGTATTATTTAGTTCGGTACCAATACATATAGGTTGATCATAACCAATTTTGGTACATTTGATAGCTAAAAGGTCGTTTACTTTCGACTTAATAGACTTATGAAAATTGCGATTGAATCTTTTAATCATTAAGTCATGTTTACTTATGACTTAATTGAAAAGACCCAAAGTAATCATTTAGTCAAAAATTATCTAAAACGTTAATTTAAAATATAATAGTCCTTCTCATTACGATGTCGAGGTGTTGCCACTTTCGGTCCCCCGGCCCGACTATTGCGTCAGTTACACTTTTGGTACTCAACTTTTAGAGCCCGTTTGGTAGTACAAAAATCGGCTGATTTGGCTGTTTCTGCTGAAATTTCTGAAGTTCTGGCTGAAGTGGCTGCATTAGTTGATCCTGCTGTTTTAAGAAAAAAATTTTAAAAATATATTTTATTAATAAAATAAAGAAAAAATTATATGTTAAAATAGCTAAAATGATCATCTACAGTAACTTCATCCAATATTGCCAGAAAAGTAACTCCAACCTTATTTTTTATGCTTATCACACAATTCAACGCGCGAAAGCAAAAGTTACGTGTTTGGTGAAAAAGTTGGCTGATAAGCCGAAAAACAGCGGTTCCAAACGGCCTCTTAATTTTGTCTTTTTAGCAGTCCTCGACTATTGTGCGAGAGACTCTTTTAGCATTGGACTTCAAAGTTTCCCACATTTAGTCTTCTATATTATCAAATTGACGCTTTTAGTCATTCCACTATGATTTTGAACAATAAGTGGAAGACTAGAAATGTCACTATTATAATAGTTGAAAGACCAAAAGTGTTACTTTTATGAAAGTCAAAAGACTAATTTGAAAATTTTCAAAGACAAGTACCAAAATTGTCTTTCGCACAATAACCGAAAGACTAAAAGTGGAAAAATCTAAGTTACTTGAGTACCAAAAGTGTCACTAACATGATACTTGGAGGATTAAAAGTGGCAAAACCTCTTAAGACGAATGTCTATTAAGACATCATTTCAGCCAATTTTTTTATATCGATTATGGAATGTACTTAATTATGTTTTTTTGAAAGAAGAAAACTTATACTAGGTATTAAACTTGAAGTATTCATCCTCCCAACAACACCAATAGTCCAAGTCCCCCCTCTATACTCCTTAAAATCAACTGGCTCCCTCACTCCTTGATCCGACATAGAGTAGACCACCCAAAACATGAGCAAGAGCTTTGAAACTATTAGCAGCAAAATGGACGGCCTGTTTGCTTCCAAACAAATTATTACCTAGTGAAATAATCTGAAAAGCAAACCTACTACCCCTAGAGTCCAAAGCATGACAACAAAATATTTAGAGATGAGACAAAAAATATATACTTTAATTTGGATTATTTTACTTTGAAATATAATTTATTAATAAAAAAGATTATATTAAAAAAAGTTAAAAATGTTCTCTACAATAACTTCTGACAATTCAAACAGAAAAATAACTTCAATTACACACACACATAGAGGGCAGTTCATATCAGGAATATTTTAGGGTGGTTCCCGGTGGAATATTTTGATGAATTGTTTTGAGCATGTTATTCACCAAGTCTAGTTTATGAATACCAAATTTCAGCTGAAACTTCAATCGGGAAGACGGTCAAATAAATTCTTGAAACATACTGCGCATATATAAAGCGCAATATGTTTCAAGAATTTATTTGACTGTCTTCCTAATTGAATTATTAGCTGAAATTTGGTATGGATAAACTAGACTTTATGAGGAACATGCTTACATGTTCGAGTCAGGAGGTTCTGATCGGAACCGCCATGCGGAATTAAGAACTACGCGTCATATAAAAATGGGCAAATTATACCGTGGTACCGGCATACCATGAGCATGGTATGCCTGTACCACATACGGCACCGTTTTTCTTTCAAATGGGAGCACTACGTATGTTTTTTGTTCTTTTCCCAAATTCCCTTAAGTCCACCCACTTTCTTTTCTCTCAAGTCATCCAATACTCTAGGTATGCTATTTCTTTCTCTTTACTTTTCTTTTATTTTCTTGAATTCTTTTTTCATCTCCATCAAAAAACTAAAAATATTAATTGTGATTTTGCTTATCTTTATTTTTAACTAATTTAATTATAAGTGATCACTTAACTTCTTTTAAAAAAATTATTACAAAATTTTATTAATCCACATAAAATAAGTATATTGCATTAATAATCATACACTAATTTTGCCACAAAAAAATCATACACTACTTTTTTACTTTTTTTCTTTAATTAAAATTACTATTGAATTTATATTTTTTAGAGATGTTTAAGACATTGAATTTGTCTATTTTGATTTTTGAAGTTACATTTGATAATATATCATGGAATTATATTTTCTTCTGCGTAAGTTACATTTCAATGTACGCGAGTTACATCTTAATGTATGCGAGTTACACACGGAATAAACTTCAGCTATATCATTTTTATTGCCCTAATATTAAAAATAAAACATATTACGTATTCACTATTGAGATCTTATTAAAAATAAAATGGATCCTTACCGAGTACTTAAAAGTCCAACCCGATATTGTTTTATATTTTACACCAATTGAGACAAATTAATTAACAATAGTACTCTTATTTTAGAATATGACATTATATTTTATTTATTTCGAGGAATTTCCGAACACAATGTCAACATATTTAAGTTATGTACTCGACCGGTACCACGAAGTTATAGTTTTCAATTCTAATCAAGCCCTAGGATGTGCTACTAGCCTACTATATACCTACATTTAGTTTTAGGGGTGAAGTAAAAATATAGAAAAGCCTTAAATGATAAATTGAAAAGAAGTTAAGGGATAGGGCCGACAGCCGCTACCCGATGGTATTTCATACTGGGAATTCACATGGTTCCAGCTTGGCAGCTTGTCCAGATTAACACCAAATGTTATCCCCTCACGCTAATTGAAGATAGGTTCGGAATCTGTGAGAAAGCCTATAAGCCTATCACTGATCCAAATGTCATTGTTTACACAAGGAATAATATTGTTGAATTTTCGAATAACATGATTCCCACGACTTTTGTAATCGTCCACCTCAGCTCATATAGCAAAAACAAAAAAACAATAATTAATGGTAAAGTTTGATTACTTTTACGCTTATGTAAGGCTTCAATTAAATAGACCTATATGGATATAAAATAATTATTTTTACATGTGAAATGTAGGGGCATAGAGATTTATATGAATCGATTTGATTATTTAAATTCTTGAAAACATGTCATAAAATGTTTGCATGTGATAATAAAATATTTTGCATGTTTTTTTATAAAACATTGTGTTGGTTTTGCACGTAATTTAAAAGTAAATTACACACGTAAATAACTAATAAATAATGGAAATAATGTCAAAAATAAGATTTGGGACTTTTGACTGGACAAAAATAGGACCATTTATTTTTTTTTGGATAAAATGTAAATGTATTATATCCAGAAAAATAGCATAGTACAATGCATCATGTGTACAATCAAAGTGCATATCCCGATACACGGGATACCACAAAATCAAGACTCACAATCTCAAAAATTCACCCAAAACAGTCATACAATACTACGTCAACAAAAAATTAGGTATCCCTAATTTAACATCCAAAGAAAGATCGGAAAGGAGTAGGGAACTTTGAGTCAAAGCAAACCTCCCCTTTCTTCTTAGTAACTCCCGGTAGACCCTCAAGACATTTGGCGGTGAAAGTTAGGCCCTTTCTATCCAAATCATCCGTAAGTCGTAGAGAAGTATCCACTCTAATCACGCTAGCTTGCACAAATCTAAATGGTTTGACAAACAACTTGAGTGTCTTACCATTTATTACCTCACATTTGACGACAACATCGTATTGATGCATCTCCTTCTCATTCGTAACTATCCTCTCCGTTTCTTCCAAAATGGCCTCGAAATCCTCATTAGAGTCGGAAGACCCTTGAACGTGTGGCGCATCCCCTGTAGTAGCACCAGAAGCATTCTGCCGCAGCAACCCGGTCGGGTCAGGTTTAGACCTGGTCGGGTTTAACTGAGACACAATCAGTTTGGCAGGCAACTTCTGTTGTGCAGTCTTCAGCTGAGACCCGGTCGGGTTATTGTTAGACCCGGTCGGGTTGGACCTCTACTGAGACCCGGTCAGTTTGGGCTTCTGCTGGGCATTCATCATCTGAGACCCGGTCAGGTTAACCGGCTGGGCAGGCACTGCTGGCAGAACAGAGCTCACTGTAGGCTTCCCAATTTTTTCAGTGTTTTCAATGCAATCAACAACCTGTTTTCCCTTTCCATTATTCCCCTCATCATCCCGTTTAGCTAATTTATTACAAATAAATGGGTGATGCCCAAATTCTTTGCAATGAAAACAATAACTAGGAAAGGTTTCATAGACCACTCTTTGTTTGAATACCTTATGGGAAGGTAGTCATATAGGAAAAGATAGTGGCGGTGGCTTTGAGACATCAACTTCTATCAACACTCTAGCATAGTCGTTGTTAATCCTCTCTTTGGTGATCTTATCCGTAGTTATCGGGACCCCAACCATGGATGCCACCTCACTCGTTGCCTCATCATTCCATAATTGCATTGGTAAATCATGGAACTTAACCCAAATTGGTACTTTTAGAAATTCCTCATCCTCAAATGAAAAACTTTCCGAAAGTTCCTTGAGCATTAGGAGTTTCCCAAATACAGTGTAAGGTCCCTCACGTAGTACTTTTGATCTATCCTCCTCACTTTGAAATTTAAAGATAATCCAACCTTTCTTGTGGGATCTCACAAGGCATTTAACTCCCCATGTAGCTTTAAGATCATGGACCGCTTTGAGCCTGGGAAAGCTTCCTGTGAAGTGTCCAACTAGATAGTAATCCCACATATCAACCATAGTGGGTAATACCCGATCACCAAAGTCCAATGTCTCACCTTTCGGGGGGACATATCTTAGTTTAAATCCATGTTTAGGGTCCCGGTTATCCTTAAACAAGGCCTTCCATGTTTTAGCTTCAGTGTCTGCCTGTGGCACTGGAACCAATGTCCGAGAAAAAGGTAAGTCAATAGCTACAACACTCTCATAAGCCTTCTTAACAGAGTCTGCCCGTGGGAGAAGCGGCTTAGTTGCTGGGGGAGTTTTTGCAGCAGTATCCAGCCCAAGACCTGCAAGAGCAGCAGGTTGCACATTTGGTGTTGGTTCAACACTGTTAGCCGCAATTCCAGAAATCCCTCTGTCCGGTTGTTTAGCAAATCCAGCAGGTTCCCCTTTCTTCTTTAGTGGTAGTACATTTCCAGAATTCAAAACAGGGAATTCTTCATCCCTATCCTCTAAAGCAGCAAAACTGGACCTGGTAAATCGTGTTTTGGGGGCATCCCCACCCCCTTGCTTCGTGCGACCCATTACAGGTACCCACAGCAGCGCCCAGACCTGGGTTTATCAGGCTACAGCAGAATGTTCCCAAAATCAAAGCCCAAGTTTCGAACTTCAGTAGCAGTTGCTAATTTGAGAGACGGGGGTGCTCGCTGCAGGTGAATAGCGAACAGAGCAACCCTCAATCGACCGCTACCAAAAATTCACTCCCACCTCCGAACTGAGGGTGAAGGAGTTTCGTCCAGGTATGGCGATACCCAATCAGGTTTTAGACAACAACAATGCTCCAACAATCCCAGATAATTAAACCAAGATCCAACAGAATGTCATAAACAGTAAAACGACGGACAGAAAATACGACGCTGCTAGGGTTGTTGACCAAAATTCATGATTTCGGTCTCAAATCCAAGAGCGGGCATACCTGTATTCAATCTAACACCCAACGATTGTAAAACAAAAATCAAAGCACCATATGAACCATGAATCTCAGCGGCGGAAAAGAGCTGGGCAAAATCCCAGGAGAGAGAAGCTCTCAACTAGGACCATTTATTAAAAGGACAAAAAGAGACTACCGGTAACCAAAAGCAAGAGACCTGCAGACCATGCTCCATCGCCAATTCCCGTCATTTCCCGTCGTGATTTGAGAAATGCGGACCAAAGCTTTGTGCCTCCACAATCGCCGAGCTACTGCGACGTTGCCGTCTCTCAACCACTGCATCTCTGACATTGCCAACAACTGCAGATCTATCATCTTATTCTTCTTGTTTCTTTTTCTGGAATGGATCTGTCATCTTCTTCGTCGGGTCTGGAGCATCCCCAATGGCCGACCATCGGAGAGGTGCTGGGGACGGAGGCTGGGGCACGGGAGGGGAATGGTGCAGAGGAAGGGGCTAGCGCAGGAGAAGAGGCTAGGGCAGGTGAGGGGGCTGTGGATGGGAGCTGAGGCAGAGGCCGGTGCAGAGGCAGGGGTGGTGAAGGGGAGGAAGCTGGGGTAGGTGAGGAGGCTGGTGCAGTGGCGACCGTCACTGGGTTGGGCGGTAGTCACATTGAGTTGGTAACGTTCGGATGGGTCACGGTCAAATTATTAATTGACCGGATTGGTCACGATCGAATTAGTCATTGATCGGATTGATCACGATCGGGTTGATCACTGGTCGAATTGGTCATTGGTGATTTGGTAATTGTCACTAGTAGTCCTGTTTTTGTCAATCACATTTGTTTTAGTATTATTTTTACAAAAACCCCTAAATAATGCGTAGTACATGTTAATCATACTTATTTTCCTAAACTTTGCATAGATTTATTGCAGACCTAAAGTTTTAATGTAGAAACTTCTAAATGAACAAAATAAGATGAAAAAACGTTGTAAGATTTTAAACCAAATCGGTTTCAACAACACCGTGAAATTAAACGCAACAAAACAGGCTAGTACAGTTCTGCCATACTTATCACTGAACTGGGCAGGTCGGTGCATGACCTGTTGGGTACTGTTTTTCCGGCAGCAAATTAAAAAAATTAGAAATTACCTGATAGAGGACCTAAAACTTACACAAAATTAAAACATAAGATTACATATGTTTTATTCTAAGAAAATTGTCATTGCTAGAACTAAAACATAGGCGTTTTTTCCTAAAATAAAACCTAATGTTTTCGTTTCCATAAATAAGGCTAATTATTACATTTTTACTCCTAATTTAATTAATTGTGTTAATTAATTAATTAATTCATTAATCATATTGTAAACAAGGATCAAGTTGTTTTATTGACAATCAAGCATCATAAACGGAATTGGAAACTATCTATGGGATGGAGGGAGTAGTAAATGTAAGGCTTTAATTAAGAAAAACTATAGTCAGTTGATGGCGGTAGCTCGGCGGCAGATTCCAGCGGCGGCAAACTCCAACAGCGGCTGCGGCGGACGACGACGATGGCAGAAAAAAGTCTGATAGGTTGCCATAAAAATATGGAAAATTTCACGTGGTGCTCCGGAGGCTGGCGGTGGTCCGGCGACCCCTGGGCCAACAGTGGTAAAGCCTATGAGGGTAGTTTGGTCAAATCACAAATAAAAACTCCTATTTGAGAATGCTTAAATTGGTTGGTCCTATTTTGAGAAAACCTACTTTGTACGAGTATGTCTTAGTCCTATCAAGATAAATTTTCTTTTTTATTCCTCAAATAGGATTTAATTAGTCGTTATAAAAGAAGAAGTCGGTTAAGAATTCTGGAAATAGGAGTGAACTAATCATATTCTTAGCATAAAACAAGGACAATCCTATATGTGAACTTTATCTATGTTTTAGTCATATTTAAGAATTTTTAATAATGAGTTTCAAGTTTTAGTACTTCGTATTAAGTAAAGGAACAATTTTGTCAGGCCGACCTAATATGAACCTCAATTTGAAGTGCTTCTGGAGGTAATTTGTTTGTTAATTTTTTTGAGAGCGTTTTTCATAAAGTATAGATTATTTTCACCAAATTTTACCTTAAAATTCGATCAAGAAGGTAGTTAAATAAGATATTGAAAATACCTTTATATTTAAATTTTGACGCATTTTGACGACCTTAGCTCCTTTTCTACCCCAAAAAGGATGCCCCTTGAGCTGAATGTTTTTAAATAATATTTTTAACTGATTTCATTATAGAATTTTAAGGTGAAATTTGGTTAATATAATCTACACTTAATGAATAATGTTCTCGTATAATTTAGTCAAGCAATTCCACCTAAAAGCACCTCTAATGGAGTTGACAGGCTAACCTCACATGATCATTCCTCACTATACTATTACACTTGTAAATATTTTCTAGATATATCTATCAAATTAGCGACCATAGATTCAAATTTAAACGTTTTTTTATTCAATTTGTGATAACAATTCCCAACTTTCCATAAAGAGACAACACATTAGTGAGTAGTGACACTACTATGCCATAGCTTCTTTTGTAAAAAACGCATTTTGCACATTCAATATAATTCTAAACCGAATAGTCAAAAAGTAATAAGCAAATTTAATTATATTTGACAAATTTAGTTTGTCAAAAGAACGTCATGGAAGTGATGGAACTTCAAAAGCCTCTTTCTCGGAGATGAACTGTTGTAGGGTAATGTACCTTGAATGAGAGTGTGTGATATTTTTAAGAGGATTGATTTTAATTCAATTGAAGATCGAGATCATACTTAAACAAATTAGATTAGAGCATACTGATTGCACTTCGACGGGTGTAAAACGTACATTGAACATAAATCTATCATATCGGGTCAAACTAATTCAGATCATATCAAACCTGATTAATTAAATCAGAAAACTTCAATACATTAAAAAAATAATTTAAATTTACATACTTAGCTTAGGTGATTGAATCACGAAACATTCATTGAACAAAAACATACAAGATAGACCAAAGCTGGAGCTTCATTGATTTTTACAGTTTTACCTGATGATTTAAAATGATCAGACACCCTCCTTGCCCGCTAAAGTAAGACAAAAGAGCTGATCCTTTTCGTTAAGATTCAGGATTCCATCCTAAAAGGTTAACCTGATAGGAAGAGTAGCTCAAAGTCTTATATAATGTTTAATTATTTTATAGTTTTGGGGTGACAAATGTTTTAACATAATCAAGGAACCCGCCTCATACATTGACAAAGATCCATTTTAATGAGCTATCGGAAAGAGTTTTCAACTCAACGTTGACTACTTGTTCACTCACCGTACCACGACGGAGCATTTGGAGAAGGGCAAGCCACCAAGCTCGCAAAAGTGAGAAAGATGAACCATTCGAAAAGTGTGTTAATTATTGCGCCACTACACATCATTCGGTTGGTGAAAATGATAGGCCGTGAAGAAAACATAGATCCAGGGGAAGCTAGCTAGTCAATATAATACTCTCTCAAAATCCACCAACAATTTAATAAGCCATTAGCCATAAAAAATGTAGTGTTATATAGGGATGGTTCAAATGAAAATGAAATCGTAACCTGAAAAGAAAGAATTAATTTTAGTTGTGTGAATCGTTAATCTAATGCACAATTATTCTTATCTAATTTACTTTCCGAATAAATATTATTTGATGTACTTTTTCAACATATATATTCAGTGACAATTTTGTAAATATTAAAAAGTGCATCAAATAAGTTTTATTGGCATCAGATTGACACTTTGAACAAGATTAATTTTTAATTTTTTACTTTAAACATTAAAATCTTTTTTTATTTTATTCACACTCTATCCAATAACAATGGGTTCTGTTCAACAATCATTCATCCAAGGTTCTAATGCATTTCATTTTGAACTGAAGTGAAACTCTATTAAGAACCACATCACAAGTATGTCTAATGGTACCCGTATTTTGAAAGAACGTTGATTATTGAATTAATGATATTTAAAAATTAAACTGTCATTTTCAAAATGAATATGTTTCTTCAAATGCAATATCTTTAAAGTTACAACATTATTACACCTCTTATAATGTATGAGTGCTTTTCTAATAAAACAAATCAGCCCCCTAACATTAGTGCAAGAAAATGTGTTGCGTTTACCAAGAAAAAATGACATTATATGGTTCATAATAAATTTATAAAAGAGAATAAATTAAAAATAATTTAAAACCATACCAACCTTACTTAAAAATAAATGAGCGACTTTTATATAATTAAATCCAGAAAACATATAAGAGAATATCCAGACAGTTATAACATATTCGATTGTCAATTCTAGAAATAGACATACAATAAGTCAACTCATACAAAATAAGTTTTTTCGCTAGACACAAAACGATCAATTTTAAGTCCAAAACAATCGAACTCGAAACATTGTCTATCAAACATACTCCCAAACTGTAAATATCCCAACCAAATGAGCAATCTTCCTGACATGGAGGTGATTACGAAGGAAGACAAGCTCTATCAATGTCTATATTCCCAATAAGAAGGCAGACAGAAACTCCTGTCCAGAAGATGGTCGGGACAAAACAACTCCCCACACCTAGAGAGGCAAAACACGCCGAAGCGCCAAAGCTCAGGAAAGAACGGCCACAGAAAAAACACACAAGCGGAAAAGAAGAACAATCCATTTGGGTCACGAACCTACCAAGAATCGTTGGGGGTTTCTCTTGTGGTTGTAAAAATCCCTAATATCATTAATTAAGAAAAAAGATTGAACATAAGGGACGGAAGGACTAATATCTAGAAATAAAAAATGCAACCGGTCACCGGTGGACGTAGCTCAATTGATAGCGAGGGAGTGCTACAAGGGTTAAGTCCCGGCGGGTTTGACTCCCGGCAACTGCAATGAGAGGTTAGGACCTTTGCAAGTATCGGGGACGGAGTCACACTCTCTATCTGTCAAATTGTGATTATAGTTCAATTTACATTTGAGAGAATTCCCTAAATAGGAGTAAAAACGTTTTGAAATTTCAAAACGTTTTTACTCCTATTTAGGTCAATTTTTGTTTACATTTTCTCAGTGTTGGGGACCCTCGGGGATGGGGTGTCGTACTTTTTTTAGAAATAAAAAATGCGGGTACTCCGCCCACTCCTCTAGTGTGTTATATAAAGACGAAGAAAGTGATTGAGCAGAAGTGAACCCCAGAACCAAAAAAATTATGGCTATTATACAATTTACACGTAGATTCCTTTCAAACAATAATTCACCACCGGCACCGCCGTCAGTGGGGAAGTCGGCAGCGGCGGAACCGCCGTCATCGGAAGTAACAGTGGAGTCCGATTTTGTAGTAATCCTGGCGGCACTACTGTGCGCACTGATTTGCGTGGTCGGGCTCGTAGCCGTCGCTCGGTGTGCGTGGCTCAGGCGAGGCGTCCCCGGAGAGAACGGCCGCCCGTCGTCAGGGTGCGCGGCGGCGAACAGAGGGCTGAGGAAGAAGGTGCTCCGGTCGCTGCCCAAGTTCACCTACGGCCCATCCCTCGTGGCCGAAAAGGGCGGGAAGCAGTTTCCGGCGGACTGCGCGATATGCCTGGCGGACTACGTCGACGGCGACGAGATCCGGATTCTGCCGCAGTGCGGTCACGGGTTCCACGTGCAGTGCATCGACACGTGGCTCGGGTCCCACTCGTCCTGCCCGTCGTGCCGGACGATTCTCGTGGTTGCCCGTTGCCGGAAGTGCGGCGGGAGGGATTTTCCGCCAATCTCCGGCGCCGGAGATGATACCGGTACAGTAGCTCCGTTAGGCATTATCGCCGGCGACTTTCTGGTATAGGCTCTATTCCTGGCCGGAGTAAAATTAATCACTGTAAATTGGTAGGGGACAGTTCCGTTGATAGTAGGGCCCAGCAAGTCTACCTGTCGCCGTGATTTCCGGCAAGGCCATGTGAGGATTGGTCGGGTCGCTCTGCGGGTCTGGACGAAAGCTGTTATGGCGCTGGTTGAAAAGATGCGGAAGAAACTCAATACGGTTTCGGGTCGGGGCAGTGGTATGTGGGGCAAAGGATTAGTGGCTGGAAAAATGGGTAGTTAATCCGTACTGATTAGTAGTTACTAGTAGTTAGGATTTTCAGTTTATTACTCTGTAATAAATGTGTACATTGTTGACTTTTGAAGGGGTGCTTTCGATTAACTTGGTTTTCGTCATCAAATAATACCAAGGAATTTCACTTTATCAATCACTGTTAGTTACTGGGGTACATGAAATGATTTGAGTATGTATTATAGGGGGCTCAAGCACAGAATAACTTATTTTTTTTTTCAATTTTTTAGCATAATTTCTTTTATTTTGTGTGTGTATAACTCACCCCATTAATGTTAAAATCCAGTATAATTGTTTTTTAACTTAGGCTGTACCAGATTCCTGGATCCGCTTCGGGATATATATTAATTTACTAACACAATTAACATGTATATATACTAAGATGTTATCTCATCCGTTCCTTCAATCTTTGTCAAGTTTGACCGACATAAGATTGACATAAAAATAGTGTGACTAAGAAGACATATAATGGTTGGCATATATCTTTTGGCAGCAATAGGATTTGCAAAGCAAGGGTATTCAATTTTTCAAAATGAAATGCACCGAGAGAGAAATGCATCTAACAATGTTACCTTCATAATTTAAGCGGGTATGTCTTACATTTTCATTATGTGTTATCGCATACCTCAAACGGTTGCAAGATGGGAAAAGGGAAATTTCATACTATGTACTTTGTACTTCGTATATAATTGTAATGAGAAACCATCATGTCAGGCCTGCCTGACCGGGACAACCATCCGGCCGAGCGCTTTTGACAACCTCTAATTGTAATAATCGCTAAGACTTTTCTGAAGTGACATACTGACCATCAATGTCCTTTAGCAAGTCACTGGTTGGCCTTTTTATGCTGATCAACTGAGTTCTTTATGCAGTGATGGCTGATGATTTATCTTTCTTGATAGCATGATCAATATCTATGCACCCATAATGTTATTTTGAATGAGGTGTTGAAGGATGTTAGTAATGGAAGTATTGAGCATTGTTGGCCTTAACACTTTATGGAATAGAAAAAAGAACGTGTTAATAAGTGTTTAAGGTTGTTAACCATAAACTTCTCAATAACTAACTCTATCATTTAACACCAAATTGGAGTGTATTGATGTGTTCGACAAGCTTTTCCTTTCTCACTATATAAAACTCTCACCCCTTCACGTCTCACCTGTTATGATTGTAGTGATATCCCTCCTCCATCACAAACTATTGTGGTGTCTCGCCCTACGACACTTTTATAGATAACATCATTTTTTTAAACCTTTCAAACAAGATTAATTTATATCGAACACTTACGCTTGCATTCTCTTTCTTACCCATACCTACATTTCTTAGAATACATACTAAAATGTATCCTTTGTAGTTTTATCTTTAAAACATTATAATAAATATTCATGTTTATGAGTGTAAAACAAATCAATCATATCACTTATATTTAATTTTTTTACACATAACTTTAAGCCACGAAAGACTATTGATCCATAACGGGCGTGTTTGACATTTAACCGTCAGCTGATAGCGGATTATGTTAGCATGTTGTCAATAGTGGGTTTGACTAACGAAATAAGTCGACAGGTTTCCAGAAGATGACCCAAAACACTATAAATATTAGCGGAAAACGTCATATTTCAAAACGCTAATCCAAAACTTTCATATTTGCAATGTTTTCATATCACCGGTTCCGTCCAAAAATGCTAGTGCTGAACAGTTATTTATTAAACAACGCTTTCACTTATTGTAAACGCTAGAAGGAGTCAAACTGTCGTTTTTTTTTTGCTGAAACACCATTTTCCAAACATCCCAATATATATGTAGTATAAGATTATTGAACTATTAAAGATACGTACTTATTTGAGATTTGATAATTATTATAGATAATTAAATTAGTTGAATTCCATTCGAACAACCTAGTTTCTAACCACTAAGGGCGTGTTTGGCATTTAGCAGTTAGCAGATTAATAAGTTATAAGTGTGTCAGTTATTAATAATAGATTCAGTCAGAAGGTTTACTATTGGAAAAGATGACGAGTTGAAAGAATATGTTTGATATATAATTTAGTTGTTTGACCATAATAACTAGTTGAAAACGTCATATTTCAATACACTACTCCAAAACTCTGCTATCTGCAGCGCTTTCATTTCGCTCGTTCGGTCCCAAAACACTAGACCCAATAACTATTTACCAAAAACGTTAAAATGGGTCAAATGGTCATTATTTTGCTCAAACATCATTTTCCAAAGAGAAAAGGTACATATATACCCCTATAGTATAAATGCAGGAACAAATATACCCCTGTTCTATTTTTCGGAACAAATATACCCCTGGACTTTGAAAAAGGTGCAAAAATATCCCTTATTAACTTTAAAGTAATAAAATAAATTTCCAAAAACACCAAAAAATTAAAAATTCGAAATTAAAATATAAACAAAATTTAAAAATTTAATATTTTTAGTATAAATATTATTTCAAAATTTTACTATATATTTAAGATTCTATCGAAAATGTGCTAACATATGTGTTGCAATGTAATAAAATTATTTTTTCATTTTTTGCACTATAAAATTACATATTTTGTATGATGATAAAAGCCCAAAAATTACAAAATAGTGAATTTATATACTAAAAATATTTAATTGAGATACAAAAAACAAAAAGAAAGAATTGGACACAATTACATTTTTTAATTTTTTTTATATTTTAATTTCGAATTTTTAATTTTTTGGTGTTTTTTGAAATTTATTGTATTAATTTTAAGTCAATAAGGATTAATTTGCTCCTTTATAAGAACATGAGGGATATTTTTGCACTTTTTTCAAAGTTTAGGGGTATATTTGTTCCGAAAAATAGAACAAGGGTATATTTGTTCCTGCACCTATACAATAGGGATATATATGTACCTTTTCCCTTTTTCCAAACATCCCCTAAATCTAGATACCAATTACCACATGACAAACTATAGTTTCTTCTCCACCGTCTCCGCTTTCCAGTATCAGTTTTTTATCTCGAAAATATCTATGGCTCCCAATTGATCCAATTGGTAATGTGTGAAATTGGGGGAAATGTTGATAATGATTAATTAATGTAGACAATTTAAGCGAATTAGCTTTAATTGATCTCCCCATTAAACTCCTGCAATATTTTCATATTCGGTCTGGATGTTGAACTTCAGGAGGAAAACCAAAACTAAATGTGGTCAAAATACATGATCATATAAATTTGCGTGCATAGATCATATAAATTGACCGGGTCAAATTGCACCCTCAGCTGGTGGCACTCAGCACAACGGACAATGGCCTGAAGTTTCCGAGAAATAAGAGAGAAATGGCCAGTCGGCCAGATAGCCCGAATGTGAAACAATATTGATGCTTTAATAAAGATGTAATATGAACGACTCTTCGCAGCTAGCTGGACCTATCTTTTTGTTGTTAGGGTGTTAGAGATTTTCCGCCATCCTAATTCAGGTGAGAAACTGCAAATTATATTGATTTTAAGTATTCTAACGCTTGAGACTGCAGTATGTCGAACAAGATAACGTTGGCCTATGTACGAGTTGTGGCTACTACTAGGAGTTTGTATTGGTAGAGATCATGCAGCCTTAGTCGGCTGCTCCGATGATAGTGGAGTTGTTAACTTGTTATTCACCCATGTTACAAGATGTTGTCCTTCTCCGTAATCACCTCCAGAAGAGTTTTGTAGAAAAAACTTTACTTTAATATTTTTTTCTCTTTACTATTGCTTGTTTTTATTTTAGTCCGAGTAGGTTTTGTTAGGGGTTTGGTTGTTTGGAGTTCTTTTGAAAGGCAGGGAGCCAACCATTTTAGACTTAAATTTGTCTGTTTCAAATTTAGCGAGTTAAGTTGCTTTGTATGAGGTGACTGACTCTATGTCTACTCCGAGGGTTCACGATATTGATCTCTAAAATCTGTCTGAAGGTACGTTGTCTTATATGTGTTCTTGATTTTAATATAAAAGTCGTTCTTTTATGATAAAAAAAGATGTCCGAAAAATGCGTTACATGAAAGTAAAAGGGGAAAATAACGCTAAATAGGAGTAAACAAATACTCCGCACTTCAATACATAGATAGGATCATAGGATTATGTTGTTTATCCATTTATCTTTACAAAGTAGGTCAAGAGTTGCTACCAAAAATAGTTGGACAAGAGTATACACTATCTTTTCTATCCTTACTATTGGGATATTGGGTCCAGGCCCAATATCCCTGACCCAAAGTATGAGGAAACCAGGAGGGAACAGAAGGCCCAAAGCAGTCCAGACCCGTTCGGCGTTCGGCACATTACTTACACTTGGAACATTTAGGGGAATAACTACACCCGCATTCTTGACGGGGTGCCGCACACCGAGCGGCGTTCGGGATATTGGCTCTCAGGACAACAATGACGGGATATCCCAATATCGAACACCCTACCCGAACGGGTAGTCAGCAAGTGGAGGCCGCATTTAATGCTGAAGCATGGCGGCAGCAAGTGGAGGCATGGGTGCATACGTGGCAGGGGGCATAGCCTACCAGATTCAGCCACGTGTCCAGCTTTCCCATCCTCATTTTAGTATAAATACCTGCATTGAATACATTGTAAATGGTTAGCATTTTAATACTCAGAGCTTAGCAATTAGAAACCTTTCTCTTATTCTTGTATTCTTATACTTACCTACCGTTCGGGTAATTTCAGTGTAATCGCAGAATTACTGAATGCAAGTGGGCTCCTGAGTTGAACAATATCTCACTGTTTTATATTTTATACTCTTTCCAAACCAAGTTAACATCCCCACAATATCCAGAGCTTGTGTTGGGCTTTCGGATCTTCGGGAATAAACCACACTTACCATAAAATTAGTGTAATTTGTACTACGTAATAAAGGCATAAAAATCATAAAAAATATTTCAATTTATAATAAAATTGGAAAAATATATGCCAAATATAAAATTCAAAAATATTTTTATAAAATATTAAGTAATAAAATTAAAAAATTAAAAACTTTTAAGAAAAACAACTTTAGAAATATATAAAAATAGATTATACACATAAAAAAATACTCTCTCGGTCCCTTAAAATTTTGCCAAGCTTGACCGGCGAGAGTATTAATAAAGTAAAAATTGTGTGATTGAGGTTTGTGCAGAGGAGTGAGAATTATCAGAAATCACAAATTCTTTACTTAAAGGGAAAAGTGGCAAAATTAATCGGATAACCAAAAAATGAAAGTTGATAAAATTTTAAGGGATGGAGGAAGTATACAAAACATGGAGGCCCGTCCCGGTGGTCCCGCAGCCTCTGCTACCTCCCTGTAATGCCACCTTCAATCGGCAAAAAAAATTCGTTTTACGTAAAAATGTCGATTTACTCTTTAAAATGCCAAAATTTTCACTAAAACTGATATCAAGATGACACTCTTCACAAATGTTGGCCTTTTCCCTGTGGTCGGAGGTTGTTGTAATGGCAATAGCGGTATGCATTTGTTTTAAATTTTTTACTATGTATGTTTTTAAATTAATAATTTTTTATTTTTGTATTTTTTATTTTTAATTCAATAATTATTTTTATTGTTTTTATTTTCAGTACATTTTTATGATAAACAAATTTCTGTTATTATTTTTATGTTTTAATTATTAATGAAATATGAATTGTACTACATATTAAACAAAGCAAGGGTAAAATTGGAAATGTAGTTCTATTTAGGGGATTTGAAAGTTATGCTCCTATCTTTACAATTAAAATTGATTTACTCTTATTTGACGAGTTTTCCAAAACAAAAACATTTAATTTTCAAAATAGGGGTATTATTTTTTTCTAAATAGGAGGTCCTTATTGTCATCTTAAATATTTGCGATCATATTTTGATATTACCCGATTTTAAGTTTGACAGTATATAATACTACCTCCGTTTTCTTATAGTTGCAACATTGGACTTTTTTGCACTATTCACATATTCTACTTTGACTATATTTTACTTATTAATGTATTTTTTTTTGAACGAAAACTAACTTCTATTCATATCATAAGTTTCAGGATCATTACATCAATCAAAGGAAAAACAAATCTGACACCAACTAGACTCCAACAACTACGACTGTAAACCCTATGATGAGCGTTAGAAACGGTCACCCCTGAAAGAGCAACACGAATCGCTAACCATGTAACGGGCTTGACACAGCCATCCCTATTCCCATAGATCCAAACATGCTCAATGACATCAAACAAGGCCAAATTCCCAAACAAACTGACAAACCTAACAACATAGACGATAACAAGAAATTAAACCAAATGAAAAAAATAATGAAAACTTATTTTAAAACTTTTACGGACTCTAGCATATTGCACAATCCATGGCGCTGGTTCAGGAGGAGGCCGTGTACTTGGTACCACTCTAATTGATCCTCCATTGTCAATCATCATCTGGCCTGCTCGAAATCCGTGCAACTCTCCTCGTCTCGCGCTTGTAGCAAATCCACCGCTAGCGGTCATCTTCATCGTTGTCATGCCCTTGCTACCCTGCTCACGAAGAAATCGATCGCCGAACTCTGACTCCGATGTCGTCAAGCTTGGCCAAGGATTCTTATCAATCTGCCTCAAATCCAATCCCAGCGCCGAACACAAGTGAAGGGGATTCACCGGCTGGAAGAATCAAACCTTAGACCTGCTAAGGAAAAACCAAACCCTAGACCTGCTAGGGAGGAGACCGCGGCTTGATACTAGCCAAGAACACTTAGAAAAACAAGAAAAAGGTGGAATTGGATCAAAAGTACCAAAGAATAACAACACTATTCATTCGGCGGCCAGAAACCAAACCCTAGGACCATGGCATCGTGTTTTCGTATCTGTTATTGTCAGTACATTAATTAAAGCACAATTATTTATTAATGTATTAAAAATTAAATTTTTAAAACATATTTTTAATTTATTCTCATTTTAAATTTTCAAAATCTGATTTTTTTAAAAAAATTTACTAATAAGGAATGAAAGATAACAATAGTCAAACTTGTACATTGGCAAACGTGAAAAGTACGTTGACCGTTGCAATTAAAAAGGAACGGTGAAAGTATATTGTTATACTCCGTAGTTGTTAGAATTTCTCAAACTTGAGACTGAGAGTAGTTGGTGTGATTTAGAGAATAGGAATATAATTATTCAATTAAACTTTTTTACTCATATTTAGCACAATTTCTTATAAGCAGGGGCGGAGCCAAGGGGGGGTTAGGGGGGTCAGTCGACCCCGCTGAAAGTTTGAGAGCATAGAGCTCTGAAATATCTTCGATTTGATATATTATGGCCCCCGTAACTCATTACGAGTAAAAAGTTATGACTTCTGCAAAATCAGCATTATCTAAACGTAAAATCGGCAAAATTTGATGAGTAATATTGATTTTTTCCCCCAAATTTTAAAATAGCGTATAATTAACTCATTACTTATGTGACATGGCTCAAAAATAGAGCAAAAACAGTCTCTTTTATTGTTACGAGTGCCTATTTATCTAAACTACATATAAAATATTCAACTCGGACATTGTTTGGAAACGATCCACCGTTTTCATTTTGTATAAAGTTGATTATCGACCCCCCTGGACCGTATTTCTGGCTCCGCCACTACTTATAAGTCATTTCATGTGAAGATAATTGATTGAGTTTACGCATTAACTAATTTAATTTATGATATATCATTCGTTTATATTAATTTAATGTTGTTAATTTAAGTATACGCTTGACGCAACTTTATCGCTCGTTCATAGTTAGAATGTTACATGCTCATTCATATTATTGAATATTGACAGTAAGAATTGTAAACAAACCAACAGTGCAAATAGCAACGTCAGAGATAAGCAATAAACAAAATCCAAAAATGCAATGTAAAGCAAAAAAAGGTAAACATGACCCCTATTAAATTGCTTGGTGTTTGGGATGCCTTGAAATTTGAAAATATGAGGGAGAAAGCAGTTTTTTTAAATTATATATTGGGGTGTTTGGATGTGATTCTCAAAACTGATTCTGCTCCTTTAGGGAGCAGAAACAGAAGCTGGAGTGTTTGGGTGAAATTCCAGAAGCACTTCTGGAGCTCTAATTTACTCTCAGAATCAGGTTTTTTAGAAGCTGGAGGGTACCAGCTTCTGAAAACTGATTCTGATTCTGATTCTGCTTTTAAAAAAGAAGCAGAAGCAGAATCAGTCCAAACACCCCCATTATAGTACTTGTTTGATGTATCCAATTTTAGGTTGATAGCCATATGGGTTGGCACATGTACAGGAAATTAAAAAGGTCAGTTAAGTCATTTTACTGCTTTCAATCTATCACCTAAGTCCGTGGACTAAAAAAACATCATATAAGTACGTCTACTTTAAAAATGGGAAAAATAATAAAAATATTCCAAACTTTGAAGAAGTGTATGTAAGATGAACACCTCAAATTATTTGCATATGTAATTTAAATACCACTAACCTTGTATAAAAAGTTATTTTAACACCATAGTGAAGTATTATTTCTTTTAAAAATGTAAATATATGGTGTTAATTTTACAATTTAAAATATTTTAGAATTCATGAAGGTAAAATTAACATTCTAAACTTCCATAAGAAAGCAAATAATGTTACCCCCAATCTATATAATTGCAACACTTTTAATTTTCTATTTTAAATTATGCAATTAACCCCATAAATTCACATTTTTGAAAGAAATAATACATGAAAATGGCGCAAACATAACTTTTTATTTAAAGGTTGGGGTATTTAAATAACATATGCAAGTTTGAGGTGTTTACCTCACACCCCCTCAAAGTTTAGGATATTTTTATTACTTTTCCCTTAAAAGATTGATCAATTTGGTCATTTATTCAATTTTTGACTTGTAATAGAAAGGCTTTTTATATTAAAAACTCTAAAAAGTTGTTAAAATTTAAAGAAACATAGATAAAAATTGTGAAAATTATCAAAATGTCAAAATCAATATTTTGAAAATTTGAAATTATTTGTATAGTCTACATCTATTAGAGGGTTTTTACAATTTTACATTAATATTTTTTTTTAATTTTTACATTATTTTTTTCATTTTCCTGATTTCTTATTTTTATTTTAACGTTTTTAAATTATTTATCTATTTTTACACCTATGCTACTCCGTATTTTTTTATATTATTATACCCGGAGTATTAGTTTTCAAATTCATACAAATTTTTATAAGATTTATCAATAGTTCTAATTTAATTTTTTTAAAAATAATCTGCTAATGCAGGTCAAAATGGTTTGATTGATTGTATTTAAAAGATAATTGCACTTATATGATGTTTTTTTATAGCAGAAGAGCTTATATGATATATTATAAATAACCGAATTGATTTGATTTACTTGATTCTTTTCTCATAAAAATAAGGTATTAAAAATCACTCCGTATGTGACAAATATATATGCAGAAAATAAAAAATTGTTATGAACAATAAATATTTGGTGACAACTCCGGTACCTTTTCAAAAAACGGGGTACCGAACCTACCATTCATTTAATTGGACCACATTACTTTATCATTTTTAATTTAGATTTAAATAATTCAACTGCTACATTCTCATTGATCCATGTGACAAAAGTATGATACTTTATGGGTACGATAGAATCTATCTAGATAATTTGCCGTAAAGAGGAAGTGAGTGAAGTGACAAACTCTTTTCACATATCGATAGAGTGTGAGCTCCCATTCTTTTACTACAAGCAATGTCCAAACATTATTTAGTTAGTTGCTTTTAATTTGTAACCGACGATCCAATAAGCACACAGTATTAGTAACCAACGATCCAGTGTTATTCGTAAATCCATTTACGGAGTCGTATTTCATTAATTCATTACCTTAGATTAAAAAAAGGGAAAGTTTCCGAAATGGGACTAAAAAAGTTCGAAAATTCCAAAATAGGACTGTCATGTTTTTATTCCCAAAATAGGACTAATTACTGCCAAATTTGGAAAATACTGCCATTTTTGAAGTCTGGTACTGCCAAAACATGGCAGTAATTAGTCCTATTTTGGGAATAAAAACATGGAAGTCCTATTTTGGAATTTTCAAACTTTTTTAGTCCCATTTTGGGTAATATCTCTTAAAAAAATCATGGAGTAATAAAATAGACAAAATATGTACATAAAGTGAGATCTAGAAGATCAAAAAAGAAAAAAGCTGATAAAGATTGGTGTGCCGGCTATTTAAAGTTTAAGAAAGTGAATTAAACTATCTACCTTTCAATTCAAATTGACACATCATAGAATGAAAACCCATCCCTAATGCTTTTCTAATTTTATTTATACAGACAAATTTAAATTAATAAACTGATATTGTATGGTTGAGATATACGGAGTAAGTCAATAAGGGAAAAAATCAATATCAATTCCAGGATTATTTGTTTGAAAGAAAATTCTTTGAGATATCGAAAAATGGATGAACGTTTAAATTATTTCATTGCAGTTTTGATTAATAAATGTTACGTTGTCCATTCCCATATTAAACGATTTAGTTTTTTGAGAGAATATTAAACTATTTAGTTAAAAATACTCTGTATGTAATTAGAATTTCACGCACAATACATTTATGTCATTATTATTATTATTATATGTATCCAGTCCCTATATACCCGTACAAAGTATTAATCTCTATAAAAATGCAATAATAACAAGCCAATAATAGATGAGACAAATTATGAAGGTTCTGGGAACACATCTTTATCATTACTCCGCATTAGTACATGTTTTTAAGTCAAATAATATGAGCGTGCCTTGGATCTCTCGCCATCAAGAAAACGCTTTCCGTGTTTAAAAGAGAAATGCTTTGGGTGTGAGTTGGGCGGTATATGAATCGCAAACAGATTCTAATCGGATTCTTTGGGTGTTCGTATGTGTTTATTAAATGGTTTATGCACCAAACATGCTCCTCAAATATAAATTAAGCGCATTAGTTTTCTGTGATTTAAAAAATGCGTCAAACCCCCTTATAGTTATTCATGGCAAAATCTTTTCTATAAATAAATTTAATTGTCAAATAAATGAAAAATGATTAATTTTCTTATACAATTTAGAAATTTTGACGAAAATACCTGCATATTCAATCGTATTGTTAAGGAGGTTTTCAAAATTGTAAAATTTATTCTTGAAGGAGGTTTTGCGCATAAACAATTAAAACACAGGCGGTTTGACATATTTTTAAGGCTAAATGGTCAAATAGCCCCCTGTACTTGTTCGGAATGCTCAATTCGCACTCTGAACTCAAAAAAGCTCCAATTCACCCCCTGAACTCAACAAAAAACTTCAAATCCTATTTTTTGCAGGTGAATTTCCGATCATCGCCACATCAGCCGGTTAGATCCCAATCGTGCATCCCACGTGGAAATATTTATTTTTTATAAATATATTAAATAATACAAAGTCTATTTGACCCCTTAGATTTCCACGAGGGATGCACGGTTGGCATCTAACCGGATGACGTGGCGATGTCCGGAATTTTACCTGCAAAAAGTGGTATTAGAACTTTTTTGGCGAGTTCATGGGGTGAATTGGAGTTTTGTTGAGTTCAGGGTGCGAATTGAGCATTCCGAACATGTACAAGGGCCTATTTGACCGTTTAGCCTATTTTTAAAATCATAGGGGGTTTGACGTTTTTCTAAAATCACATGGGACTAATACACCGAATTTATATTTCACGAAAGGTTTGATTCATTAAACCCGTTTATTAAAGTTTTGTTTGGTAGTAGGGTTTAGCTTCTTCCGCCGTTTTTGTGCGGTTTAGGTGTAGATCGGCAACATGGCCGCCACCGAGTTCGCGGGGAGCAGAGTGGGGCGCGGCAGCTTCTCGGCTCAGACGGAGGACGGCGCCAAGGACGACGAAGGGGATCCGTTGCAGACGGAGGGGGCTGAGAACATGGAGGCGTTAATCGGCAAGTACGGCGGCATGGGACTGGGACTGTCGGAGGAGGAATTGCTGCTAGATGACGAGGAGGAAACCGAGCAAGAACCTTTGGCAGCGCGCAAGGCAGTGGAAACCTACCCTGTCGTGGGTACTATTTTGACAGATAAAGCGGTAAAGTTCCAAATCTTCCGCGATCGGATGGCGTCTTTGTGGTGCCCGGGTAAGGGTGTTATGATTCAAGAGATCGGAGAGAAGAGGTATCTGTTTACATTTTACCACTTAATTGATAGAAATCGTGTGCTAAATGATGGACCTTGGTTTTATGATCAGAACCTGTTAGTTTTGAAAGCTATTGAGCAGGGTGATATGCCTCTGAAGGTGCCGCTTGATACAGTTGATTTCTGGGTACAGGTGCACAATATCCCTTATGGATACTCTAATTTGGGAAATGCCCGTAAATTTGGGAACTATTTGGGTAGTTTTGTTACCTGGGATGATAACCAATTTGATGAGAAATGGGAAGCCTATATGCGGGTTAGGGTCAAACTGAATGTGGGAAATCCCTTAAAAGTGGGTATCAACCTGAAGAAGGGTAAAGGGGAAGGGAAATGGGTGGACTTCAAATATGAGAAACTCCCTAGTTTTTGCTTTGCGTGTGGAATAATTGGACATGCTGAAAAATTCTGTCCATTAATGTATGAGCAAGGTCAGGGCCGGTCCAGGGCATGGCTGCCCAGTGCGACCGCACAGGGCCCGGATTTTCGAAGGGCCAAAAAAAAATTAGTATTACGCCCCAGCCCAAAATCCTCCTGCGTAAATCTAAATATGCTTGAAGAATGTTCCTTTTTAAATAAATTGTAAGTTATTAATGACTATTTTTATCATTACATTTATTCGTAAGTTGTGTTTTAAGACAATTTGCTTGTGTTACAATTTGAAAAAAGGCCCAAATTTTATTCTCGCACAGGGTCTACATTTCTTCGGAACCGGCCCTGAGCAAGGTGGAAAAGAGGTTATGAGACCTTTTGGGCCATGGCTACGAGCAGGTGGAGGACGTCCCCGCCTATCCTTGGGAAGCAAATGGCTAGTTAACGATGGAGGGGCAGGAAGGAGTCTTATGGGAGTGCAAAAGTATCTAAATGAGAAGCAGGACCAGGGCCAGATTTCTGGACAGCTCAAGATTCAGGAAAAAGGGGAAGGGTTGAACCCGGAGGGAGCAAGGACCGCTGGCAATGGAGTGGGTGAGCAGAAGAGGAGGCGGACCTGGGATGCACTGGAGCAGGAGCAATCAGGGGAGGAGGCTATGGTTTTGGACAGCACAAAAAACAGGGAAGGGGCGGCCTGGGTTCCTCAGACCCGCCTAAATTAGTGAAGATCTGGGGCTGGTGGAGTTTTGAAGTTGTTTTAAATTTTAGACTGTTTTCTCTTTCTGTTGTTTTATGCTGGTGTCAGCGAGTACGTTTGTTTGCTGTTATCTTTATTTCTGTTAAGACTCTTGAACATAGGACAGGTGATAGAGGGCTTGGTTTACCAGTCACTGGCTCAAGTAAGCCCAATTTAGGATCAGCGAATCTGGTTGCTTCTTATGAGGTGGCAGGTTCTAAGTCTGGTTCAAGGGCAGACGGTAGGCCTTGGGCTCTATGTCAGTTTGTATTCTGCTTATGTTCTTCCTTATTAATATAAGCCACATTCTTCCAAAAAAAAAGTTTTGTTTGGTATTTATTTTCTTTTTTATTTGATGTAAAAATATTCTACTCCACATTGAAATTAATCAGACAAGCATCCTTAATCTATTATGATTTGAAAATATACCAACTCATGCATCTACCAACTTCAAAACAAATAAGCGAAAAAGGATACAGAATAGTGAAATAAACTAAAAAAAAAACTACAACAAACAAACAAAGGGAAATTGCGAACATCTAGTCTAGAAATAAAATAGCGATGACTCCCCGTGAGCTATTTATGTCCAATCATAATGCACCCTTGCCTCATTTCATTGAAGCGGCAAATCTACCGGTGGGCATAGCTCAAGTGGTAGATAGGGGGTGCCACATGGGGTAAGTCTCAGGTTCGAATCCCGGCAACTGCGATGAGAGGTTACTATGCTAAAAAATGCACAGAGTCTCTGCAAGTATCAGGGTCAAAGCCCCACTCTCTATCTATCAGTTTGTGATTAAAGTCCAATTTACATTCTTCCATCTAACTGTCCTGTCGGTGTTGGGGGCCCCTCAGGGATGGGGTGTCATTTTTTTTATTGGAGCGGCAAACCTGTCTCCCCTTCCTGAATACTAATGGCTTTTAATCTAATCTTGTACTTACGAGTTTGAGAAAGTCTAGCATCACTCTCTCACGCAACGCTGGTTCATGAGGGGGCATATTGAGCATGTTAGGAATTTAGCGGTTAGCGGATAATAGATTATGTTAGCGGGCAGTTAATAGTGGATTCAATCAGCGAGTTTGACTAGCGGGATAAGTTGGGTTGTTAGAAAATGTTTGATAATTTAACTGTTTGACCATAAAATTAATAGCAAATGCCATATTCCAAAGCGTTAAACCAATACTCTCCTATTTGCGGTGTTTCCATTTCAGCGATTTCGTCCAAAAACGCTAGTGTCGAACAATTATTTACCAAACAACGTTTTCGCTTATTGAAAACGCTAAAAGTGGTACGGTCAAACTAACATTTTTTTAACTGATATGCCGTTTACCAAACACCCCCATTATTAGTGCTGCCATAGATAAGTTAAGAAACATAATAGCTATAGATTTATGACACAAAGAATATAGCCCCCTCTTTATTTTGAAGTTTGTTACAATTTCCTCTTGGGATGCTCTTTAAAAATGCTCAATTACCCCTGCATTTTCTACTTTTTATATTCTATTTCATACTTTTACACCATATCTCCTACTTTTTCTGCATTATTCATTGATTACCCTTATTACTTTCCTCCTTAAACAATGTATCAAACCTATTGTAGCAATCTTTAAAATACAAATAGAGTAGTCAATAGCAATTAAACAATTGCATAACATCTTGGAGGAACTTGCATGATTGGCCTAAGAAGAAGTCACCATATAATGACTGTCGAAACTGACAGAAAAGTATCTTTAAAACTCTGTGAAATAAATCACTCCTCACAAAAGTTGCAGACCTTTTCTTAATTATGAAAAACGAAACGAAGAATATATCTGAGGCATCGGAGTGCATTGTAGCGAATGTAAGAGATAGAAGGCTTGGCTTGGTGAGAGTAGAGAGACTGGATCTTACGATCTAATGTGACACCGCACCTGAACGTCCTTGAAAATTCAATTTAAAATTCAAAGTTTATGTATTGAATTTCCGACTTCCAAACAATTGTAAAACGATTAATGTTTTACGTAGTGCATGATTGATTATTATACTGTTCAAACTCGTATATTAGTGTCGGGTTTGCAAATACTTATTTGGGCCTTATTAATGAATATAAGAGTCCAACATTTCCCAAATAATGATACATAACCTTTCAAGACAAGTTGAGGAAGGACGGGCGGCCCAAACATTATTTTGGGCCCAACCTGCTAAAAATAGCAAGTATTCAAGAATGGCGTCGTAGGCCCACTCGGGGATGACCCACACGGCTAGTAGTCCAATAATATGAATGCAAATGTCAAAATAAGTGATAGAATGATTAGAGAAGCATACAAATGCCTATGATCCCATCTTTGACATTATTGAGCTAAATAATGGGAGTAAGAGTTTTACTTCTATAATATTCATCATGTAAATTATTGGGATGATGCTACACATATTTGAGACCAAATAAAATGATGTAGGGAGTTGACTTGGTCTATATAAATTACAATGAGTACAAAAAGACATCTTTTGACAAAAGATTAAACAATAGGACCCATTCTTCCATTTTTGGATGTATTGATTAATATTTTGCTCCCAAAATAATTGGGGAACAACATGCTGCGCCCCATATCTTCCTTCCACCTGCAAGACAAGAAAAATAATGTTAGGGGGCGGCCACAGCTGACTCTAGGGGCTGGACTTGACAAAGGAAGCAAGAGGGAACCCCACTTAGTCTATTTTCGCACAAAAAGATGGTGCTGGTTGTCTCCCTCCATAAGTGAAGTTATACTCGACCAAATAACGTGAATGAGGTGTCCTTGGATAACCTTTGAAGTCTAGTTTCACATTTGAGTGGTCTCTGTTCGAGAGGGGAGAGTTTATCATACAAAAATCGAGCTGGAGTGAACTGCTGTCTGTAAACTCGAGCAGTGAGAGTGTTGAGGCTGGTGGGTTGATATCTTGAGTTATACCAATCCAAATAAGGCGTACAAGATACCAAAAGAAAGATCTCAAGACGAGGAATCCGTGAAGGTCTGGTTTGCATTAATGGGAGTAGTGTAAGGCTTCCAAATCGTCCGACAAAAACACAAACTCGCAGGAACGGATTTACTCTCCTAAAGTGAGTGTTAACCCCAAACTTTGCTTTTCATTTTCCAAATGATATGAACGATTGGTGGAATTATTATACACTACTCCAAGTGTATAATATGTCCTCATAAGGTTATTTTATTGATGTAAAGGTTAGATACTAACCTAGAGCAAATCTTGGAAAAGTAGGGAACGAGTTAGCCGGAAAACACCCATTCTAGGGGCTGTTTTCGTATCAACGATTAGGGGTTGAACTAGCACTTTGAGGAGGCTGTTTAACACTCAATTCCAAGCAAGGAATCAGTTCTCAAACCTTCTTGGCCGAGGCTTTGGTCGTTGGAGCGAGAAGGAAGGTTTTAAAGCTCATTTGAGGTGAGGATTGATATCTAATTGCTTACAACTTGTAGGTTAAGCATGAGATTACCTAAATGCCTAAAGCATAATTTTTCATGGATTATGATGATTAAATATTGATGAAATATTGATATAGTTTCCAAAGAATGAAATTGGAAATGATTTGAGGATGTATGAATAATATGAGATTAAATGAGTTATAAATGAGCTATTTTGTGAAATAGGGATTTTACTCATGTATGAATTATGTGGATACATAAATGAATATTTATGTATTGAGATTGAATACTCAAGTTGCTGCTACATGCCTATAAATATGTAGAGAATTACAAAATGAGAGTATTTGTATGATAACAATGATCGTAATAGTATTGAAATACTAGTTAGTGATTATTGAAAATTGTTGTTGGAATTGATCCTAGGAATTGGATTGTATGAAATGCACTTGAATATACTTCAAGTGTATATGATGACTTAGTGTGAGACTAAGGTTAAGTGGTGGGAAGTCTTTAAGGATGACCCATGGTAGTTTATTGATATGTCAATTCTAGGCATAGGGTTGCTTAAGAATTGGACCTTCATGCATGGTGATGTGATAGATCCGAGCTCTAGGATGCATGGTAAGGGGGTAGACTTGTAGTCTATGTATTGAATAACTAGAGCCGAGCTCTAGGTCTTGCATGGTGATGTGATAGAGCCGAGCTCTAGAACGCAAGGTAAGGAAATTGACCCGAGTGACATGAATTGTATGGTGATGTGGTAGAGCCGAGCTCTAGAATACAATGTCATGTATTAGGGTTGGACTCTATGAGTTGTCGTGGCTTATAGTCACGGGGAATGGGAATGTTGATTTCTAAATGAATATGGGCCCACGGGCCGACTACTTGACTTTTATATAAAGTAAGTATATTTCCAAACGGGGTAACTTAGGGTTACAATCATAATGTACTATCACCCTATTTGAGGGTCTTGTGTTTGAAATACTTGTTGTATATCTATTGGATGCCTGCCACACCAGTACTTTATAGCCGTATAGAGTACTGACCCCTTCGGGGGCGTCCCACCACCATTTCAGGTTGAGGCTTGAGCTTGCATCCTGTGCTCGTTGATTGAGTGATTCCTCGGAGAGAAGACTTGGTTCGTGCTTCCTTCATTCTATTTGAAACATTAATAAATTTGCTCATGAATATTTTACTATAGAGCCTGCGTGCTCATGAATAGCCCTGTGTGGCCCTTTTGTTTTAAACAATGTTTTCCGCTGCGTTATGAATTACTTACTAGTTTTTTCACCCGTGCGTTGCACGGGGTGAAAATGGCTATTTTACTTTATTTGACAATAATATAATTTTTTCTCAAACACGGTGTCAAGAATTATTTTACATGATTTGATAGTAAAAGAATGCAAAACATTTGCCTCTCGATTTGAATTAAAAATCTGTTAATTTATTTAGGACAAAATGTAATATTACAAATTGGTAAGGACCTGACTTCAAGTCGATTCACTATGGATTTTTTAAATGAATGTAAATTTTCTTGTCTGAACTGGAATGTTCTAATCTGATAGATGTTTCGTCTCTATGGATTTTACAATTTTAAAGTCCGGTTTGAGTGCAATTACGTAAGCCAACTGATTGATCTGGATTCCTCATGAGCATCACATTTAATCTTCTGGCCAGGGATTCTAAAAAATTTGATTCCATTCAATGAATTTTGAAGAGTGGTTCTCTTAAATCGGAGTTCAAATCTCTTTTCATCTTTGATGGTATTTGTACGAACATGTAACAATTAACCATATCCGTCTCAGGTAGATTCTTCATCTTTGAGTCTCATTTATATGAGTTGCAATTTTGATCACCAGAGCTCGTTACCACTCCACAACTCCAATGAATGGTCTATATTCCTCTATTTCTTTCACCTCCACTTGAAAAATTGTAACATTTAGTACTATTAAAATTTAAGGAGAATGTATCTCGTTTAATAGGTCACTCTATGAGCTAGATGAAGAAGCTAAGTTTGGGCTAGATAAGTCTGAATATATCTGCCCAACGTGTAATTGTTGAAGTCATTAACGTAATATATGGCCGGAGCAATAATAGCCCTGGAATAAAAGACACACAATTGTGTCGCTCTGAGTTAAGAAGTCCAGAATCTTGTAGCTCGATTCAACCAAGCCATTTGAGTGATCATATCATCTCGCAATGAATGGGTGACTGGTCATCCATCTTGATTTTCATCTCGTAATTAATGAGTGACTCTTCATCTTGATCTTCCATAAAAAGCACCACATCGACCATCCTTGCAAACATCATCACATTCTTATTTAGTCTAACTACGCTACACTACGACCAAATAAATAAATATTAAGAGCCGTGTTTTTACTATGTCTCGCACCTTGCCCAGGGGCGGCCTCAGAGAATATGAGGCCCCAGGCAAAAACAAGCACCGTAAAAGTTATATAAATAAAAATAATAAACAAAATAATTGTACTGATGTGAAGAACGATTATAAATGTTTCAATGTTATTATACACGCTATCAATCCAAACAAAATTTACTTTCAAACAAATGTTTCAATGTTAAAATTACTCTCATAAAGTATAAAATGTATAAATTTCACATAACTTAATAAATTTATACTTTTATGATGTTATTTTTAACAAAGAACATTTTCACATTATTAATACTACCCATGTATAAATATATAATCGATCAAAGTCTAATATTTTTATTTGAAAAGTCAAATTTCACTAAAGGAGATGAAGGCAGTATTATTTAAGAAAACATAAAAAGTTCTCTAAAAATGTATCATAACTTAGGATAAACTTAATAATATAAGAACATAGATTAATCAGTAATTTTTTCACAAAAACGTTTAGCATTATGAATCACTTACTTACGTAGAATATTTTTTTAACATCTAAATAAAAAAGTTAACAAACTCGAATGATTTAAAGGTTGAAACTTGAAATTAGTACATATTAGTATTCATTATTTATGTCATTACTATTTATGTATTTATTTATATATTTATTTATATACAGAGTATTTATTTATTTATATATTTATTTACTATTTTTACAAAAAATTGTAAAAAAAGGAGGCCCTTTAGAAGTGGAGGCTCTAGGCACCTTGCCTAGGCTAACTCCCCATATGGACGCCTCTGACCTTGCCTTTCGAAAGCAAGGGCAATATCAGTCAAAAGTCACTAATGGTACCATTGTCTTCCCATTTAAAGCCAAAAGCCCGCATCACAGTGACGGAGTAATGAATGATGTCTTTCATACTCCGATCAAGAGCTTCAAAAGTTACAATACATAGACTTGCTAACATTAATTAATGTATCTTCTACATTCATTTGTGTTCAATATTTTGTACTACATAGGAACTTATGTAAACGATGTTCTCTCATATCCTATATTTATAGGCCAAGAAGAGAAGAAAGAGTTATTACTTTGGTTCTTATCAATTTTGTTAAACAAAAAACCATTTTATAAAAACATTAAAAAGTAAGATATACCATCGTGCTAAAAAAATTTAGCCCCCGAAAAGGAAAAAGAATACATGGAAGGTATCAAACTAATTATATTTTTATGAGCTCATTTGATAAAACTAAAATTTGGGTGAGTCGTCTTAATCTATTGAGATTTGTGAAGCAATGTCTAAAGCGCCTGAATTGACTAATTCTATTGGGTTATTAAAAAGTGTATTGAAAATATATTTCATTCATAAATAAATAAAAAATAATAAAAATAGTTAAATTATTATCTACAATGATTTTAATCAATTCCACCTAAAAAGTAATATCAACCTTACTTATTTTGATTATTATATAATTTAATACGCAAAATAAAAAATTGCATTCATCTAGATCTTCTTGTCAGTCGTCAGAATCTGGACTTATTTCTCTAAGCCATTATTTTGTTTAAAGAGAAATAACTGCATTTGCTTTTCATAAAAAAAAAGAGGGCTCTAAAAAGACCACCCAAGTACATTTGCATTTGCTTTTCATGACATTACTATGGTATGATATCATAGATCTCTACGATGAGAGAATTGTTTTACAGAAAAAGAGGGCTCTAAAAAGACCACCCAAGTAAAGACAATCCCGAATTACAACATAAAATGCCACCAAGAGAAACCGGCCAATTACAAACAAAGCTCCACAAGCAGGGGCGGACCCAGGAAGTTTGTCTTGGGAGGGCGGTAACTTAAACAAATTATTTTTTGGGAGGGCGAAAATTATTTTTTATTATATATATACACTAAAAAAAATTTGTTGGGGGGGGGGGGGGCGACCGCCCCCTGGGTCTGTACTACGGTCCGCCCCTGTCCACAAGAAACACATCAATTATAAAAGTGTCCCTATTTTATCCCGCCTCACACCAAAGTTGCTGAAAAATGCCCTTCTCGCTTCCCTGCTGCACTGTCCAGCACCAAAATCTGCAACTAAAATTGTGCAGCATAACACTAAACGAATCACATTATGGTGTTCCATACTTTCTTTCATCAACTTTTCTGCCAAGGTGAGAAAGTTTTATATACAAAAAAACAATGAAATCTAAGCCATCAAAAGTTTCGTGTAATACGATAGTAAGAGATATGCTAGAAAGATAAATAGAAACAAATAGTCAAATAGAAAAAATGTAAAAATGACATAACCTTTGCACAAACAAATCTACGAGTCAAATATATCTGGATCCTTTTTAGCATCCAAAACAGCATATACGATTGTGATGTCAACAAACAGTTTTTATGCCAAATATATCTGGATCCTTTTTAGCACCCAAAACAGCATATACGATTTTGATGTCAACAAACTAAAAATTCAGAGGGTTCAAATTTTAGAATAATAACTTTATGCAATCCTATGAAGCAAATTGTGATATACCACGTACTAAACAAAAGTGCACCCACTCAATCAAAAGGAATTGTGAACAATACCATACCAACATGATGGGATAAAGTGAAGTCAATTAAGCAGTACCGGAGTAACTTTTTTCTATACCCAGATTTTATAATCAAACAAATAAACAACTAATTAGTATGATTTGATTAGTGCACAGAACGTTAATGGAAAATAGTAAAAATGGAAAATAGTAAACAGAATGGAAAATAGTAAACAGAAGAATGAAAGAGATTTGTGGTTCTCTAAGATTAGTGTGGAACTTTGATGCGAAAAGTATAAAAATGGAAGGCAGTGCTAATGGATTCAAAGACTAAACAAAACATTAAAATTTTACCTTAGTTGAGTGCTGCTTCAGTCATCTTTAAAGTAGCTACTTTGGTCGTGTCTAATGCCGCCAAACATATAACTCAAATTGGAATTGTGCATGTAACGATTGTAGCAAATTAAAGCGTCTATCAAATTAGGAATCTCGTCCATCCTCAAAATTGTGCTTATTAAAAATAAAGCAATTTTTTCGCTGATTACCTGCAATTTGATCTTAAAAAATCAGTCACGTGATGTGCATATCACACGTATTTTAACATGGGTAAATGTTAGATATTAAATTGAAGTGAATCTGCAAAACATGATCTACCGAAGTAAAATGTCTTTAGGCTCGTTTATGCCATTTGAAACCTTGCACATGAGTTTCAAGTAAAATGTATATATAGATTACACATACAATGAAAGTTGAAGCTTGCGCCATAGATTACCCCTTTTAATGCAGCTTTAAAGCTCAGAGGCATAGTATCTCTCTTTGACTACAAAGTCTGACAGAAAGTAAAAACGTATGTAGATTGTAAGTATTGACTGAGAAATATGTAAAAGTAAAAAGTACTGACATGCAACTTGTACCTTGAAAACACTACGTATTAGCTGAAACTTTGCAAAAAAACTCATTTATAAAAAAGCAATGTTATTCATATTGGGACAGTAAAATGCTAAACTCCCATGAGTTGAACTCCTATTCTTGTTTAAATACGTTAGTTAATCACTATTATCCCCTTAGGCACTCTCCTCTACATATGACGTCAAAAAAAGTAGAAAATGACATCATTATAAGCACCATCTTATTGGCACTGCATCACGCTTTTGAAAAAAATGTAGTCCTTAGATTCGAAATGCATGTCACCAATGAGGCAATGAGAAACAATTGTTTATAGGAGTCACGGTCATTTTCGAAAATACAACTCTACTACACTGCTTGAAGCAACACAAATTATCAATAGAATTTCAAAGGAAGGTTATATAATAGCACTATACAGCACAACCTTGATAAAAGTAAAATAAACACACAAAGCGAATTCCTAACTGCCTACTTATATAAAAGAAGGGAAGAACAAAACAGATGTCATGAAGGTCCCAGATGATAAAAGTTATCATTCCTTTTGCAAGTCTAATGAGTACCTTATAACAATGTTGTTAAGATCGCGATCCAACTCGCAGGATCGTACGATTTTACGATCAGATTAAGGAGGTGCGAGCTAATATAAGGCTTATAATTAGTAATGTGCAGATTAAAATCTTAATTATAAGGCTTATAATTAGTAATGTGCAGATTAAAATCAAAGAAAAATAGTTCAAATCAACAGCACACTATATCTTCATTAAGATCAATTGAAGCTGGCACTTTTTTCAGAGTAAAGAATCTCAGTTATTGTTGCTATTGTATTTCTATTGAGTGCCTTCTAATGGATAACACGTAGAGAAAAAAACATAGCAAAATAGTTTGTTCCAAATCACACTCTTTCTTAATTTTAAAACATTGATGGTGACTTTTTTTCAAAGAATCTTAAGAGACTGAAAAAAAAATCTTTTGATAAATCTTCAAAGGATAAAAATCCAAGTAAGAGACTGTAAAAAAAAGTAAAGCAGAGAAAATTTTGTGTTGTTTTGTTGTTGAGTACGTCAAAGATAATGGTGGAATAATGTGATAACAAATTTTTTATTTTCTAAAGCACAGTAAGACATTATAATGTGATAACAAATTTTGTTCATGTTTCTTTTATTATAATTTTCTGTTATTTTATTCAATTTTTTTTTCCAATTCTAAATGGAAATTTGGAATTTGAAACCTTTGGGAATGAAAAGTTGAGGCTCTTATTCAATTTATTATAATGTATCTTTATCATTTTGTAAAAATTGCCACATTTATGGCATTTGTTTATGGAGATGGAAATATTACAAGTTCTAAAATGCCATATTTTTGGCATTTTCACAAATGATGGCATTTTTATGTCATTGAACTGAATTCATCGGCAACACTTCTTCCTTTTTCTTCTCCTATTTCACATTTTCAACTCCAAAATGTGAAAATGTCATTATTTGTAATCTGAAAATTCCATGTTTTTACATATAGAAATGCCATTTTTTTGTCATTATTGTTATCATAATTGTAGTTTTGCCTTAAATTGATACCATACACTCCGCAGGAGGTAGCTGTGGTTAAGAAGATGTCAGCATCTCCATAAAGGATTTAGCGGTGGCACCATTCTCCCCTAGAGGACGAGTAATTAAGTCACCTCACCGGAGGTGTGCTGCGGCAATTTTGGCGGCGACACTGGCATCATTCTCACTTGGCTGCGGCAGCGGTCTCGACAGCGGCGGTCGTGCCGACCTGCACGGAAGGTGCTGAGGGTGTCAACGGTTTGGAGTTTTACGCTATAGGCATCGATGAATGAGGTGGCTGGGGGGAAGGGTTTTATTTTTTTTATTTGGCCTGTAATTTCATTAAGGGCAATTGTGTCTAATCAGTTCATTTTTTATCCTATAAACTATGTGAGTCCTATTTGTGCATTTCAACATTGATTTAGTCCCATTTTGGGAATTTTCCCTATGAAATTCTCCGATCGTTGTTTTTCTACCAAAAAATGTCATTTTCCATTTCTCATTTCCCAGATTCTCACATTTTTGTGTAACATAGCTTCCAGACTCAGCTCAGTCTGAGTGATGATACTCAATTGTGTAGGGCAATCCGGTAATTCCGAGTAAATTGACAAAATATTTAGTTCGATGTTCTAAACATATAATTGTAACCTATTGAAGTGTATTTTATCTTTTGGAATTTGACATTCCTTTTAATATAGGGAAAATGGAAACTAATAATCCAACCTTTTAGCGGTCTTCTTACAATAATCCAACTTTTTGGCTATTCATGAATAATCCAACCTTTGCACCTCATCTTCATTCACTGGTCCCTGCCCGGTTGATGACCTGCTATTCCAAACTATTTTCTTATCTTTGCAAATCATTATACCATAAATCTCATCTTTCACAAAGATAATATTTTGCAAAGATAAGAAAATAACTTGGAAGAATAGGTCATTAACCGACCAGAGACCAATGAATGAAGATGAGGTGCAAAGGTTGGATTATTCATGAATAATCAAAAGGTGTGATTATTGAAAGAAGATCGCTAAAAGGTTGGATTATTAATTTTCATTTTCCTTTGGAACTTTTTCTCTAAAATTGAACTAGTCTCCTCATTTAACGATCAAACGTGATGTACTTCAATTTGTTGACTTGCTATTCTTTTGTGTCTTTTATACAAAAAAACTGGATATATGTAAGAGGGAGTTAAGAAATAGGACTTCATATATGCTATATGACCTGGATGTTGTGGATCTATAAGGTAGTAGAAATATATACTCCACATGATAAGAAGTGGTGTTTATAAATTGAATTACACTTTTTAGTAATGATTTATTTTATAGTGGCACTGTCAATCAAATGCCGAATGCCGGGTTGGTTATCTATTGTTGTTCCATTGTAATTAGCTTTGATCTTTTCTAAGAAATACCTTGGAAGATTCTAGTTTTGAGAATAGCCCCGATATCAATTTGGGATTGATTTGATTTCAGTTGACATGGTGAGCTATTAGAATATTCGGTGTAGGCTGGAAACCTTTATGGTAAGCCTTCCATTTGATAAAACTTTTAAAGTTATTGGATTTATTTGTATATTTATATATAGCTTTTTCTCTCAATTCTAAACTTCTAATTCATTTTCTCATATATTCCAGCAATGACGACAATAAAGAGGATATTATGATCCTGACTAACCCATCAAAATTTACCCTTGTTAGTATAGATCTATTGGGTTGACGAGTTCTTTAATACGGAGTAACATTTAATTAATTTGTACAGATTTGCCAATCTGAAACCATTGTCGTCTAGAAAAGATGACTTTCAAAGTTTACCGAATATTTGATCGAAAGATTTCTCTATCTTACTCTTACTACACATGATATGACATAAATTATCCAGTGTTTAAATCATGCTTCTTTTTAAACATGCTAACTTTCTTTCAAAGGGATTTATTGATTTCTTATTAGACAAGAGCCAGTGTAATTGTATTGGTTGGTTAGCAAATAGAACAAGCAATGTATTATATTCTTCTTGTTTCTGCTTCAAAAGTCTCTACTTGTCTAAATGCTCTTCTTCAGTTCTTCTTCTTGTAATCTACTAGCGGATTCAGGCTCTGTTTGCAATCTGTACTGATAAGTGCTTTTGGCTCTTTTTAAAGAAAAAATCACTTACTTTATCAAATAATACCAACTTTTACTATCTCGGTTGATAGGCTCGTTCCGTTCCTATCTTTTCACTCATATTTTGGGTGTTAATTGTCTAATTTTTATAATTAATCGGGTGACTATTGGAGAGTTTGAGTGAAAATTTGCTATTTTTCGGTCCCGGTGACATACGTATTTGGTACACAATTTGACATTTTTGGAGTAATTTGATCGTAAAGATACATATTATTAGCTGTGTGGCGAGTTGTGATTGTTACCGAATTTGCGGTGAATTGTTTGGGCCGGATCGTTGAGGGTTCTTTCATAAGTTAATTGGTGCAGCCCGAAATGAAGAAAATGAAGTGCAGTCCAAAAAAAGAAAAAGAAAAACAGCAGCAGATCGGATCTTTAAAAAGCAGCCCAAGCAAAGAGAAGAAGAGCTGGAGTGGGTTTTTTTCCCCTTCATGTTCACTGAGCCGTAGATCAGTGGCATTCATTCTGTTCGTAAGCATTTAGCCGCAGGGGATTGCATTCTTTCTGTTCATTCACACTTAGCCGCAGTAGCATAGCTTTTTCATTCCTTCGATTCTGTCAATTAGCCGCAACCAGCAGTTTTTTCCTTCTCTTCCGAAACCGCAGCAGCAACTACAAAGACTAAGCAACGATTTTCCTTTCCTTAGAAGAGCCGGCAGCAGCAAGAATGGATTCACGAAAGGCATAAGCTTCACTTTCTTCAATTTATTTCAATTCAATTTAGCTTTTGAGCAAGAATTGTAAGCGTTAGTATTTTTGACATTACTAGTTCGTACTTTTGGATTGAATTTCGAATTTGTTTATCTCCAACTATAATTTCAGTTTCTTTCCATTAAATAGTCATACTCCAGTTTTTTTGCTAGCTCCTTATAATGTTTATCAATATTAGTGTGATGTTAGTTTTAAGTATGAGTAGCTAATTTCATATAGGGTTTGAATTGGGGTTAGAGTTCATGGGTTCTTGATGTGTGGATTTAGTTTATTTGAAATTCAATTAATTTTCTGGAAAATTGTATAAGATTAATCTTTATTGCGTATATGAATTTGATCACCTCATATATGGATTTCTGGATTTAATTCAACTCTTGTCTATGAGAAATTAAGTTAAATTAGCTCGGATCTTATACAAGCAATCTGATCTTAGAAATAAGTTAGGATTGTGATAATATGATTTTATTCTTGTCTATGAGAAGTGATTTCATTTTCTGTCCAGGAATAATTGAAAATTAATTTACTTAATTCTAATCCCGAAGGAACACCCAGAACCCGAACCATCCAATTTGAATCCTGTTTTAAAATCTTGAATCAATTTTTTTTTTTCTATTTATTTTTACACTCACTGTTAGTTAGTTATTTTTATTTTATCTTATCACTCAAAACAAAAATTATTTGGAAAGATTACCATGACTTGTGCTAGCCTGTGATCACGGACTGTATTTAAAACTTCCTTTTTGCCACTCCTTGAGAGACGATACTCGTGGTCTGGTTATTCTTTGGATTAGCCAACTACGTTTTACTCACTAAAAAAATACACCGATCATCGGTTTTCGTGTAAAATCTACTTTTTTACTTTTTCTATTACACAAAAGCACTTATTTTACCAAACACTACTAATTTTTACTACGTTTTTATTTAAGCACAAGTGGTTGCAAACAAAGCCTCAATCTTCACATCATGTTTCTTCTCAATTCTTGTTCTTCAATCTTTGTGAGATATTATGGTAGTTAGTCTAACATGATTTAATATACTTCTACGAATATTAACATCTCCATCAAAACCAGGCCCGTGCCTTATGTAAGGCTAGAGAGGCCAATGCCTCAAGGCTCATAAAATCGGGAAAAAATAGGGGTCCATATTTTTTAATACATTAGTATTATACCTTTGTATACTTTCTAACCTGCCCGTTTACAAATAAAGTCGATCAGACAAAGCACATTAATCGACTCCTATCTGCGATTATGTGAGCTTGCGATGGAGACAACTAGACAAGCAAGTGAAGGACGATTTAGAGCTGCGGAATTGAATAGGTGTACTACTGTCTGGACGGCTTCTCTGCTCACAACATAGTATACATCTCACAAACGAAGGATTTAGGACTGAGCACTAAGCAACCCATGTCTACTATCTGTCTGACTTCTCTGGTTCTCCCTCTCCGTTCTTCGCTTCTTTATTCTTTACTCATTTTAGTAATTCAGCATTTTTTTTGAAAGATTAGTAATTTAGTTATTTAGTTATTATTTTGTATTTTCAGAAATTTTCTAATTTTATATTGGATTGCTAAATGTTAATGTGATGTATGATTGATTTGTCGGGTGTGAATGCCTGATGAGTTAATTTGTAAAATTTTAGATGGATGTTTCCTAATGCATACATTGCATACAAGATCTTGTTGATGATACTTGTGATAGTAGCAAGTGCAGAAAGAGTTTTTCAAAACTGATAAACACATTTTTACGATCAACTATGTCTCAAGAAAGGTTGAATGAATTAGATATGCTATCAATCGAAAAGGAATGATGACATTAATTATGCAGACTTGATTAGTACTTTTGCATCTAAAACTGTTGAACAAGTTGTACTTAATAAGTTGTTTTAGTAAATTCAATGTCATTTTGTTATAATGTAAGACTTTTATTTAAGAATTGCATTTTTGTGATATTTAATCATTAATTTTTAATGAATTTATAGAATTAACAAATACTATGCATAGGGCCCATTTTATGAAGCTTGACTCAGGCCCGAGTTTAGATAGGAATGACACTATCAAAACTATTATTGTTGTGTAGGGTGAGCATGAGATAATAAGAGATGATTATCTTAAAGTACATGTCTCGTCCCAAATATACACAAAACATGTCCTGTTCTATACTAACTTTCGGTGTGGTTCAAGAGGGTTCTTTGGTACTATTTGGTTCTTAAATAATATTGCAAATAATAAAATAACGTATACGGAGTATATTATAAAGCAATATTGGGACAAAAAAATTTATAGTGATGGTATCGAACCAATTAATATAAAAATTGTATCATAAACACTCTTGATGATTTGCGTGGCTTACAAGTTATGAATTTATCATACTTCTATCCAGAACTGCATGACATGATAGGACTAGGATGAAGCATATCAAACACCTGAAAATAAGAAAATCAAACATAATTTATCAATAAAAAAATTAGAATAAAGAAAAAAATATATGTTTAATCAAACACCTAAAAATGAGAAAATCGATTAGTGATGTCAATTGAAGCCATCTGTTGAAGTCGTTCATCCTATTCGCTTCTTCTAGTGAACCCATTTATTGACGTTGTTTCATTCTATGCCTCCTCCAAATTCATCTATTGTTGTTCAACCACATAGAATTTTGCGAGGAAAAACTAAACCCTAACCTTATGATGAAGTGACTTGATGGAAAATTTAAAAATTTCTATTTTAAATCGCTTGAATGCTACGATGCCCGTAAAAAGAATAAAGATATCATATTTATCACACGTTTGATTGATCCAAATTATTATTTCATCACTTATACATATTTAAATTATTCATTAATATTTTCTAATTGATCAAATAGTATGGGACTATGGGTATTGGGTACCATACAATTTGCCTTTGAATTATTTATTTTCACTTTTAAAAGTGGGTGTGAACATAATTGCATCCCGGTTTTGACTAAACACACACCCACGTTTTCTTAATCCCAATTATGCCCTTAAAACCTTAGCGTCGCTCATTAGATTAATTTAACGTTGGTCATTTCCCATTCCAGCTCGTTATTTCGTTAATGTCTGAAGTTTCCAAAAAGGAACCAAAGAACCAAAGGAACCAATGCCCTTTCCAATTCTCCCGCAAGCTGGTCCAAATCAGTTCGTATACTTTGGCTTTGTTATTTTTTATTTCTCCTTTTTTTAAAAATGTTAATAATTTTTTTTGTTTTTGATCCGATTTTTATAAAATTTATATCAAAATTTTTTATTTTTCACGATCTTTCAAATGAGACCAATATTGCCTATGTAATTTTAACATATTAACATTTACGTGTAAAAATATGTAACTTTACGTGTTAAAATATGTAACAGAAAATACCCTAAATAGGAGTAAAAACGTTTTGAAATTCCAAAATAGGAGTATCATGTTTTTTATTCCCTGAATAGGAGTAATCTGCCAAATTTGAAAAAAAATGCCATGTTTAAAGCCTTGTAATTTCCAAACTTGGCAGAAATTTACTCCTATTTAGGGAATAAAAACATGATACTCCTATTTTGGAATTTCAAAACATTTTTACTCCTATTTAGGGATTTCTCTCAATATGTAACTCACGTTCAGTCAGGCCAAATGCAACCCGTGTGTATAAATATGTAACTCTACGTGTAAAAATATGTAACTTTACGTAAAAAATATGTAACTCACGTTGAGACAGGTCAAATGCAACTCGTGTGTATAAATATGTAACTCGCGTGTATAAATATGTAACTTTACGTGTAAAAATATGTAACTTTACGTGTAAATATATGTAACTCGCGTTCAGGCAGGTCAAATGCAACTCGTGTGTATATATATGTAACTCGCGTGTAGAAATATGTAACTTTACGTGTAAAAATATGTAACTCACATGTATAAATACATAATACAATAAATTGTTTATATACACAATTTTAAGATAAATTGTGGATTACACAATTATTTTTCTGTATTAAATTTAGTTTGATTTTTCTTATAATCCAATACTCATTAATATAATAGTTCGATAATTTCTTAAAATAACATAAGCAATATTGGTCTCATTTGAAAGATCATGAAAAATAAAAAATATTGATATAAATTTTATAAAAATCGGATCAAAAATAAAAAAGTTATTACCATTTTTTAACAACAAAAGCAATGAACACGACGAGCTGTTCTTCGTCATCATCTCTCATCCCTGAGCCAGGATTATACCTTTATTGGAAACACATGGAAGACCCCGTTTCATTCATTGTTTGAAGTTTAAAGGAAGCATCTTTGCAGGCTTTCAAGCGGGAGCCACAAGAAAAAGAAAGAAGCTTTCATTTATCATTTTCCTGTAAGCCTTCCGTTTATGTTCATAAAAGCTTGTAGATCTAGCTTTAGAATTTTTACGACTTTTAGATTTCTTTGGATGGTTGTGATCTAGGAGTTCAATTTCAACTCCGATTGTATATTTGGATTCTCGAAATGCCTAGAACTATACGAAATTTCTACAGATGGTCATGCTCTGTGTTAACTCGGACCAGGCTCTGGTCGCATACTCTCATGTTATGTGTACTCCACTATCTGGCAATTCAAGTCTTTCCTACTTTGAAGCAATTTAATGTTTGAATTGCGACTCAAATATGTTTTCCTCTCTTTACAAGAGGTTGTTTTATATAGGGCTATAATCTGCTGTCTTTCACTGCTTTCATTTTATTTCCAAGTATTTATGCCACTCTATGGAATGTGAGTCTGCTTAAATCTTTGACAAGCCGTGATTAGAGCTGAGCGCGGATCTGGGAATTTCCGTTCCGTACCGAAGAACCGTCCTGAACCGTTCCAGAACCGATAGAACCGGAAAAATGTAATAACGTACTGTATAATCATCATCATCATCATCATCTAATGGAGTGCTTAGATGATCTTCATGTTCTGTCACTAAGATAGCAAATATCTTTTTTGCATTTATGCCCTGCTGTGTATAATTCATCACAATTAAAACATAAACCTTTCCTTCTTCTAGCATCCGATTCTTCTTTATTCAATCTTCTAATAGGTAATGATTTCTCATTAAGATTTATCATTTTGGTCTCATTTTCAAATCTGACTCTATGTTTTAAGGCTTGGTCTAAGGTTTCAGGATCTATCATTTCAACCATATGCCTTATTTCTTCCTTCAGTCCACTCAAGAAACTCTTCAAGAAATAGAAATCATCCAGAAACTTATTTCTTTGTAGCATAAAAGATTTCAGCTCAGAAAATCTATCCACATATTCATCAACTGAACCCTTCTGTCTTAATTTGTTGAATTCGCCAATAATATCATTATCTTTTGAAAACCGATCCAAGAACAGTAGTACAAATGCATCCCAGCCCATGGATTCTTTCCCAACAACTCTATCCATATATCAGTTCTCCATATTCCCAGAAACATACATTCCAATCAATATAATTTTCTCATAATCTGACATTTTATTGATTAGGAAATACCTTTCGCATTTTCGAATCCATCCTCTTGCGTTTTCACCATTGAATTGGGGAAACTCCAATTTTAGACCTCGTTGATGCCCTAGTGTGGAGATCAGTCCTGAGTCTGATCTGCGAGGAGTATGTTCTTGATGAATATGACCCTTGACAGCTGCAATAACCTCTTCGAATCGTTTCTCATTCAATTCCGCGAGCTTATTGAAGTCCATCCTCTGAACTTCATTGTATTTCTCCATTTCTTGCCTAATACTTGCCAAGTCTGCTTCCAATTGAGTAATACGATCTGTATTACTCATTTTCGCCATTGCAGAGGAAGTGTTTTATCTGAGCTCTGATACCAATTGTTATGATAGGTTGAGAGAATCACACAATCATAACAAGAATTAGCTGAAGAAAGAATTTTAAGCGAGAGGAAGAAGAAGAGGTTCGAGAGAAAGAGATTTATTATTGATCAGAACTGCCAATCGATTTACAATAGTTTGTTTATATGCGTTCGGTTACTAACAAACCAACTATTTACAGCTGTTGATAGGATGATGAGGTGGCATCATCCTATTGATTACAAGTCATCAAAATAATTGTCAAAACAACTTAGTTGTAATCCAGTGCAGCATAGAAGGCTTTATCCTAACATGTTCTGCGCATGTTGCTGTCCGCGTTTCCAGGGTTTTGAAGCCTTCGTGTAGCAGCCTTTTGAATTTTCTGCGTTTAGTTTATCTCACTTTTCTGCGTTTAGTTTATCTCACTTAACGATCGTTAAGTTAAGTAAGGGTATTTAGGATATTTGTATTATTTAGGGGCTGCAGTTAGTAATTTAAAGGCTGTGAATAGAAATTCCTTAATTGAATTCATCTTAGTGAGACTAAATAGAGATATATTGGTCCAGCCCGCTCCCCCATCCCCAGTAAGCCCATTTGATATCTAAAACGGGGTTTCAGCTATGGATAGTTATTCGTTCTGGTTGTTCTTTTTCCTCCTTCAACACCATCGGCATTAGATTTGCAGTTAAGAACACTCTACAATGGTGGTTGAACATGGAAATTTCAACTTATTGCAAAGGAATTAATTGATGGAAATTCCAACTTAATACAATTCCAACCTCCTGGAAGCAAATCTTTGATATGGAACCGTGGGTGAAGATACTTAGGTATACAAATAAACAAACTCGCATTTCTACTTCATTCATAGAATTAATGAATACTCCGTGTTAAAATTTATGTTGTATCCAATTTCAGATCGTTGTAATTATCAGTTTGTTTTTGGATTAAAGGGTGATCAAACTTTGATTCCATTTTCTACCTATGGAAAGGTGTAAAGTTCTATTACCAGTAATGCAAAGAATATCGACCTTAAGAAATGACAGCACTCCCTGCAAAATCGAAGAGGTAATTATAAATCTACGAAAAGCTCATTATAATTACGGGATTGTAAAGTGCAAGCTGAGAATCTTGTTCTTTCTATAAGACCATATACTTCGTATATACTAATAATCTAAGATAAGAGCCTGTTTGGTAGTACTAAAATCGGCTAAATCGTTTATTCTGCCGAAATTTGTAAAATTCCGGCTAAAATGACTGAATTGGCTTATTCTGCTTATTTATGTAAAAATTATACTTTTATTTGAAATATATTTTATTAATAATATAAAGATGAAATTATATGTAAAAAATAGCTGAAATGGTCTTTTCTACGGAGTAGTAACTTCAGCCGATACAACCAGAAAAGTAACTTGAACCTTACTTTTTCTTATTACTTTCAATTCAGCGCGCAAAATCAAAAGTTATGTGTTGGGTGAAAAAGTTGGCTCATAAACCTGATAAGTCGAAAAACAGTGTTACCAAACGGGTTTTAAATAAACTTATTATTTTTATCTCTTAATCCCAGGGTCTCTACTTGGGATCTTTTGGAGCTGCTGGAAACAGGAGCGAACTGAAAAGCTTGAATATCACACATATATTGACGGTTTCAAATTCACTATCCTCTCTATATCCAAATGATTTTGCGTATAAGACCATTAGCGGTATGACATTTTCTCTTTAATCCGTTTCTTTTTCTAAACCAGCAATTCCCATTCTCTTGTCTGGAAAACTATGGTCATTAAGACTGAGAAAAAATTACATTAGATAAACTCTCTTAAAGTATAGAAATAGTAATCTAATTTTAGTACTATTGTAGTTTCTCTTTTCCGTATAGGTTTAAGTTTAGATTTCCTATTCCTACAAGGGTTGAGATTCATTATTCCTCTGTATAAGCATTGGAGTAGTCTAAAATTATGAAGATGCAAGTTAAAAGACATACCATTTCAAGTATCAGTTTATTATTCAACTTGCTCTTTTAATTTGTTAACATAAATTTAAAATGTATAACAGTATCAGATAAAGGAGATGTTGACATAGCACAATGTTTTGAGGAGTGTTTTGAATTCATTGAAGAAGGGAAGAGGAGTGGCGGTGTCTTGGTTCATTGCTTTCTGGGAAGGTCCCGAAGGTAATCTTTCTCAGACTTATACATCTTATATTTCAAGCCTTAGATCATGTAGGTAAGTCTAGCCCTACAAGCTTCACGATTCTTTTCTTCAATTTAGTCTCTTCTACGAAATCTGTTTCTAGGCTTACAAGCTTTCAAGATACAATCTCACGTCTAAAATCTTAGTCTGGTCATTTTATATGGTTAAATTTTTAGGATTTCAAAGTTTGGTTCCCATACTAACCAAATATAATTATACAATATAATGATACGAACGGTCAAATAACGTTCTGGACTACTTCCCTATTAGTTTGACCTTTTAGAATTGAACTTTAAATTTCAGTAAAAATTTCTTTATCAAGTTATGTAACTGAGATAATACAATTGTTTTTGACAGTGTAACTATAGTATTGGCTTATCTGATGGAAAAGCATGGTATGAACTTAGCTCTAGCTTTGGAACATGTGAGAAAGGGAAGGAAAGAAGCATCGCCTAACTCTGGTTTTATTGCACAGCTGAAGGAGTTGGAGAAAACTCTTCGAGGTGATATTTTTTTTCATAATATACAACATATTATATAATTCTGACTTGAGTATGCAAATGCCTTGAAAGTATGAATGTGGCTGAAAAAGTACATTATCCCTTCATCCACATCATTTGATGGAGATGAGGGTACGACATTGTTACACAAAGTAGTTGAAAAATCAAACCTTTGGAATGTGAATATTTAACGTGCCATTCATATTATTACCTTACTGAAAGAATTTATTACTGATATTGGTCATGTCACTTGCATAGGGACTTCAAATCTACCGGGCTGAAAGAATTCATTAACTGTAGTAATCACAGGACCAGGTAATATATCCTAAACTGATTCTATACCGTATGATATGTGATTCATGTGAGAATCTTTCTTTCATCATTTTTACTTGAAAATGATTCAGAAAATTTGGAAGAGTCCAATGTTTTTGTATGGTAAATAATAAATACTATTTTTTTTCTTTTTTCTTTTTCTCTTCTCCATGTAAGCAATGCAGATTGATCTACCAGTCTTAACCTGAAGGGACATTCTTTCACGAACTCGAATTTCCAATCAAAACCTTAATGGATTATTATATTTTCATTTTGTTGCCAAAGCACATGTCAACTATATAGAGCTTGAGAGTATTTCATCAGTCCATTTCATCACACAATTCTACATGCTCAAGGGGGGTCTATGTTTTGTATATTTTGTTTCACCATTTGGTACAAAGTAGAATCCAACATTTAGAGGGTGTTTGCATTGACTCCGATTTTTTATAATCTGAACCAGAATTCTAATTTTTGGTTGTATGTGAATAACATTGAGAATCACTTATGATTGTTTGTATAAATTGATTTTTTAAGACGCTTCTTTGTAGGGCTAGTCAAGGGGAGCTTAGAACTGGAGCATTTAGAAGAAGACCCTGGTGATAACCCCGGATGTGTAGCATTGGGCACAGCCCGTGAGTATGCATGGTGTCAATGAGCCCATACAGTATTGTATGGTGTAGGAGATGTTATATTGTAAAGTTCGAAGTCTAACATTTCAATCATTAGTGTAGCTATATTGTCATTCTCCAGAATGTCTATTTAAACTTTTTCAAGCCATGAGGGTTCTTTCGGAAGAAAAAACCATGGCGGATGATGTCGGTTTTAAAAAAGGTAACAAAACTTAGTCGATACAGCAAAAAGTAGTGCTACAATAAATATTACTAATACGGTAATACCCATAGTTTTGTACTTCCATTTATATGTCTTGTTTTATTTTAGGGGTTTTTACAAAAATAATACTAAAACAAATGTGATTGACAAAAATAGGACCACTTTCAAAATGTTCCAAAAAGGCAAAAATGAGACTAAATTTCTACCAGTGACAAATGACAAATCCCATTGTGACCAATTTGATCAATGACCAACCCGATTGTGAATTGTGACCAATCTGATTGTGACTAATCCAATCGTGACTAGTCTGACCGTGACCAGTCTGATCGTGATATGACCGTGACCAATCCCAACATGACAAATCCCAGTGTGACCATGACCAATTGATCAACGCGGCCACCACCGACCCAACCACCACTGCCCCAACCACCACCATCCCTGACCACTGCCCAGCCCGATGACAACTGCCCCTAAACCGCACCTACGCCCTCCTCAGCCTCTTCCCCTCCCCCTGCCCCCAGTCACAGTACCAGCAGCCCCCTCCCCTGCACCAGCCCCCTCCCCAACAACCATCAATCCCATTGACTGCAGCATCCCTGCACTTGTGCCCTCCTCAGCCCCCTTCCGGCAGACAACCATTTCAGCCCATCTTCCCCAACTGCCGGACCACCACTTCGCAACCATAGCTGCCCAGATCTAGCATCATTACCACTCCAAGTTGATTCGAAAGCACAGCCGGCAGCGCTCGAAAAGAAATTGAAGAACAAGAGATAAGTTTTGAACCCAGGGCGGCGAAGTTAGACAAGAACGGCGAACCTAGGGCAGCCGCTTGTCATCTCCATCGCCGCGCTCTACCGCTGCTGTCCGCCCTCCTTGTAGCTTGTCTTCGTTGCTCACAATTGCAACACAGTAGATCTGCGAAAATGAAGGTGATGGACAGTTTTTGGAGACGAAGAAGAGCGAATTTGGTCCATGAGTCGTATATGGTACAAACAGCTGGACGGTGACCACCTAATTTTGTAAAAACTTATTAAATTATACTCCCTCCGTCCCATTGGACTTTGCCAATTTTCCTTTTTTACTTGTCTAAAAAAACTTTGTCACTTTCCTATTAAAGCAACTAATTTGTGGTTCTGCACATTTCTCTCTCCTCTGCACAAATTTCAACCACACAGATTTTACTATTCTTATTTCTCACCTAATTTGCACTTGGCAAAGTCTACCGGGACGGAGGTAGTATCTATAACCAACTCCTATGAACTTCAATATGTGAATCTAATGTAATATGGTAGTTTTGAAATATGAATTGATAAATATGTCATTTAAAAAAATGAACATAACATGAATACTAAATGAGCATATGTAACTTACTAAATGTTGAGCATCAAAGTTTGTTGAGCATCAAAGTTTCTATATTGAGTATTAGAAACATCCAATTAAATATCATGGTCCGTGATACAATATCTATAATCAACTCCTACATGAATCTAATGTAATATGGTACTTTTGAAATATGCATTGACACAACATTTTAAAGTGAGCATAACTTCAGTACCAAATGAGCATAGATAATTTATAAAATGAGTATCGGAAAAATCAAATGAGCGTATATAATTTACAAAATGAATATAAAAATTTCAAAAAAGCTCATTTAAATTTTTTAATGTACTCAAATATTCATCAATATATGCTCATTTCTTTTTAAACGAAAAGGAATAAGATCTGGACCTATTAGACATAACCTTAGTGATTTTCAATTCTAATTCAATCGACTATACAATGTTTTTTTAAGGCTAAAATGCTAAAATACAATTTTAGTAATCATGAAAGATAAATAACCCTCATAAATTTTAAGGTCCCACAACTGCAGCTTTGGGATTGCAGCTTCTTCAACATTCAGAAGTGCTCGACGCTGCTCCAAGTTTCCAGCTATCCTACCGTTGTTTCGGATACTGTCAACCGCCTATGGGAAAGCTGAAAATGAAGGACCAAGGAGAATTGGAGGGGACGATGGATGTGAAGGACTGAACACGACGGGAAATTGGTTGGAGAGAAGAGGTGGTCGCCGGAGAATCTGGCAGGGAGGAGTGGAGGCCGACAGATCCAATAATATAATCCAGCTTGAAGT